>JAVHNF010071798.1:5065-26557 GCA_034783455.1 Micropsitta finschii
CAAAGTACAAACCCCTGGCCTGTTCTTAGCCAGGGTGATTGCTTAAGTGCTTCCTGAATTTCTCCTCCTGCAATGTGTGTTTCTCTCAATTAACATGAGAAGCACATGGTAAATCTTCCTGCATCCTCCAGCTTTTCCTTGTGCAGCAGAGCACCAGCCCTGTGACCAGATACAGGCTTTTCACCCAGCCAGTGCCAGCTTGGGCTCACCCGGGGTTGGATGCTCTCAAGAGGCTGAAGTCCTTAGGCAATGCTGCCAGGCACCCAGTTCCCGAAAGGGCAGCCTGTCACCTCCTTTGTTCAGACCTTGCAGGCTGCATATCTAACCCTAAAGGTGTTCAAACACCCTGGGACCTGTCCCCGAGCTTCTTCTCCTAGCACAAGCATCTCCTCTGGCAGCTGCATGATGCAGTGAGCTGTTGTGTTGCATCAGCAGTGCTCACACTCAGGGTTTTCCCCTGGGAGGTGGGGGTGGTGGGGGGTGCAAGCCCACCTCCCAGCAGAGCATCAGGTTATGCCATAGCTCTTTATAAACCTTGATCTCTCACTAGGGCTCTGTCTTTAGGAGGGCAAAATTTGGTTTTGTTTCCTTTCCCCCTCCCCAGAAAATACTGCCAACCGTTTTATGTGGAGCTGTCTTCTGAAGCAGCAGCAGCAAGATGTTCAATGTGCCCCACCTTTTGCAGAAGGTTAAACGTAAGCCTGGCTAACTATAAGGTGGTAGGGGTGTTTGTCTAAAGCACTATTTGGTTCAGCCACTTTTGTAACAAAATAGGTAACATATTAAAACCATACAAGATGGTGGGATGCAGGCAGCAGAATAAAGCACTCGCAGAACAGGCTGGTTCTGGTCAGTTTTGCCAAACCGCACTGATAAAACACAGCACTGGTAAGGTCCAAGCAGAGTCATCCACGACCACTTTCGAGCCCAAAGGGAGAGACTGAGCAGAATTACATTTAGTGTGATTCTGTTGACTTTGATGGGTTTCCCCAACTGCCGGTGCTCAGCACATCTGAATTTCGGTTGCTAAATCGATATGACTGCATACAGGCCCTCTGGGCTGTATATGGTGGCACAAGACCTATTTTAGTCCCGGTCAGCCACCTGCATGTCTCTGAGCATTTTGATCTTGCTTGCAGGCTCTTTAGAGGAAGATTTGTTTTCTGGTCTGTTACTTTTATGGACTATCCCCTTTCTACCGTGTGACATTATGAACTACCAGATAATTACCTGGGGAAGCAGACATTAAAGAACTGCAGCTGTTTGGTAAGGGGCTGGCAAACATCACTGGCAGGGGCTGGTGGAGGAGTAATTGAGAATTTGAAAAGGAATGGGAACCAGCATTGTAGTTTCAGTCTCCCTTCACTTGTCCTGTGCCTCCCATCAGCGCTGGACTTGCTGAATGAGTTTTCCAGGTCAGATGCTGGGTAGGTGCTTGGATGAAGTGAGACAAACTTGTGTCTGTGTGTGTCCTTGCCATGCTGGGTGAGGAGCGGAAAGGAGGACAGCTGTACCATGGCATTGGGCCATCTCCAGATAACACACCCCTGCTAGCAGTCTGTCCTATGGCTGGCTTCTCTCCTCATTTCTTACTTGGAAGCAAAGAAAGTGGTGGGCTAAACCAGACCTGCAGTGGTCACTGATTATTGTATTGGCAGTGGTGATTCCACTGATGCTTATAGCAAAACCCCTGTGGTTTGGCTTGAGCAGTTCCCACTAACTGGATGAACTGACTCACATCAGATATGATTTCCAGCCTCATCAGCAATGGATGATGTTTTCAGCAAGTCCTGGAGAAGGTTCACGTCTGTAGATGTGATTTCTTTTCTGCTCTTAGACATTGATCTTGGACAGAGAGGTAACGCATCAATTCCATTTAAATCCAAGTGGAAGTTTATCTGATGTTAAGGCTCTGAATTTTGAAAGGGCAAGACTTTAAGAAAGAAAAATAAGATGAGGGCACTACCTGGTGAGCGCAGTTACATGGCAAGTGTCAGGGACACACTGAAGGCCTGGGCTTCTGTAGGTCACACTTGCAAAAGTTACCTGGAATTTTAACGACACAGAAATCAGCTGCAGACTCCTCTGGGTGGACTTCACACGAAAGAGGATGGGATTAAGCAGCAAGATTACAAAGCCTGCTTAGCAGAGATGGCTGTGCTTTAGTGGCCAACTAGTATCAAGTGAGGATTTGCACTGAGGTGTGGCTAACAAATGGAATTAATGCCATGTCTCACCAAACCCAACTGATTTTTGATGCTCTTTGTTATGCAGGCCTGTATCCAGGGGAGGTGGTATCTGACAATTGGCACAGGCAGATTTGGAAAGGGTGTCTTACCCTGAGGAGAAATTTATCTTTGGTACAGGAGCATACATGGAAAATTTAGACCCAGCAGTGACTATATAGATGTCAGAAGAAAGGCTCCTAAGTGAGACTTGTCTGCTATCAGATCTACCAGCAGTCAAAGGAATCACCAAAGAGTGAGTAAAGTTGTGCACACAACCCCCATCTCCCCACATTTCAGTTAACTTTAATATTTGCTTCACAGGTCTTTTTCCACAAGGAGGTGTGCAGGAGTATTTATAAATAACATTGCACCTGCTCTGTGGTGAGAAAAAGGCACCTGCACTTGTTCTATAGAGCTCCTCTTGTGGGCATGCATGCCTGCTTCATTTATCAGGCTTTGGGTTTCTGAGCTCAGACCAAACTCAGCACTGTGCCCCCCTCTGCTCTTACGGCACAGCTACCTGCATCTTCAGAACAAACTGCTTCTGGGTGGCCCAGTAGTAATGGTATGTAAAGTTGATAGGGTGATAGGAAGCACTTGGAAGAGCTCATAATCTCAGATGTGTCCAAAAAGGTTTTCGAATGCTTCTTTTTCTCTCTGAAAGTTTGATGTGATTGTAGGGAACTGAGTAATAACACACTTCAGTAAACAAGGGGACAGGTGTCAGGTGCACTTTGTGTCTTGCTTTCCACCTCCCCCTTGTTGTACGGCTCTACAGACAGTACTTGTATGTGTCTGCGCTTTGAGGCGAAGAAAAAAACCCTTGAGCAGGGAAAAAGGCACTCTTCTTATTTTTGTGCGGCGTTATTCGTTGCCGATACCTGCCCTGACTGAAGTAACTCCTTGCTTGGGGGCTGCCCATATAGCACAGCTCCTCAGGGCTCTGTATTACTCTATTCAAAACCCAACAGCAGAAGTACACTCAGTTATACTCCGGACTTGGGAGTGGCTACGGACTAGAGTTCAGCCCATGCACTAGCAGCTTAGCTACAAGCGGTAGGGTTTGACCGTGCAAGTACTGCCAGGACACACACACACACTGGCGAGCTACCTCCAAACCCGCCCCTCCGCGCTCGGCCCACCACCAGTCAGCCCCGCCGCGCAGGCCAGCCCCGGGGCGGGCACGGCGGAAGCGGAAGCGTCCGGAAGCGGAAACACGGCACGGTGGAAGAGCCGGAGCGGAGCCATGAGGACGCGCCGCGGCACTCTCCTGCGGCCCCGGGCAGAGCCGGCCGAGGAAGAGGAGGATGATGTTGGGGAGCAGGCGGCCGGCGGGCAGGCGGGCTCCGAGGGCCTGCGCGACGAGGTGGAGGAATTTCATGAGGCGCAGTTCCAAGCGGTGATGGCGGCCCTGGAGAGCGGGGAGGAGACCGGAGGCAGCGAGGAGGAGGAGGAGGAAGAGGAAGTGCTGGGGCTGCAGTTGCAGCTGCCCGAGGACAGTGAGGAGGATGGACACGGTGAGGAAGAAGAGGAGGAGGAGAAGGAGGAGAAGCAGGAAGCACAAGGGGTGGATCTTTTCCTGGACCACAGCGCAGAAGAGGATGGAGGTGAAGAGGAGGATGATGGGGAAGGTGAAGACGAGGATGGGGAAGGTGAAGAGGAGTTGGAAAATGAGGTTGAAGATGAAGACGGGGACTTGTCCATGGAAAGCGACTTGGAAGAGCGGCATCAGGACACCAAGCTTCCTCATGAGCTCTCCTGGGGCCAGCGCAAGCAGCTCTACTACGACACAGACTACGGGAGCGATGCCCAGGCCAAGGGCAAGCGTAGCCAGCAAGAGGTTGATGCTGAGGAGGAGGAAGAGGAGCTGGAAGCTCAGGTCATCCAAAGGCGGTTGGTGCAGGACTTGGGGGAAGATGATTATGGGTTAGATGTGATTCAGGGCTATCTGGCTGATCAACAGCAAACCCATGACAGCAAAGGGCAGAAGATTGACAAGGATTTGCAGGCCCTTTCCAAGAAGGAGCAGCTGAAGCTGCTGAAGCAGGAATCCCCTGAGCTCCTGCAGCTGATTGAAGACTTTGAAGTCAAGCTAATGGAGCTCAAGGATGAACTGCACCCACTACTGCAGATGGTCAAAAATGGCACAATCCCACAAGGGAAAGGCAGCCGCTATTTGCAAACCAAGTATCATCTCTACTTGAATTACTGTGCCAATATCAGTTTCTATTTGGTCTTGAAATCAAAGAGGATGCCAGTTCATAATCACCCCGTTATTGAACGGCTGGTTGCTTATAGAAATATAATCAATGACCTAGCTGTTATAGATCAAAAGCTGTCCTCACAAGTCCGTATGCTTCTGAAAAACTACTATGATAAGAAGGAAGACAGGTTACGGAAGGAGAAGAAATTTGCAGTGTTTCCACCACTGGATGTTAAGAAAACCAAATCCAAACGTGCTTCTGCGCTTGCTAATGGCCGGGCTTATGCTGGTGAGCCTTCAGATGAGTCGGACCTGGATGAAGAGGCTGCCCTAAAATACTACCAGATGATGGAGGAGAAGTTGAAGCTCAAGAGGAAGAGACCTGAAGATGAAGACAGGCTTGGAGAAGAAGCAGTGTTGGATGGAGAGGATCCAAATAAAAAGAGAGGTGTCACTTACCAGATGATCAAGAACAAAGGCCTCACACCCAAAAGGAGGAAGATCGATCGGAACCCCAGGGTTAAGCACCGGGAGAAATTCCGGCGAGCCAAGATCCGCCGCAAGGGCCAGGTCCGTGAAGTCCGGAGGGAATTGGACAGATATGCCGGGGAGCTGTCTGGCATCCGCGCAGGTGTTAAGAAAAGCAGGAAGCTCAAGTGATGGTTCTTTTTCTCCATTCCCGAGAGGTGCAAGCAGCACTGCTGAATCCAATAAAGATTTTATAAAAGATGATGTGGTTTTTTTATTCTTGAGCAAACTGGGCTTGGGGTGGTACTTGGGTTTGGGTTTTTTTCACAGGATGCTTTTGAGAAGGTGCCACCTCTAAAAGTAGCACAGGATCCTTCCTCATCCAGCCTGTGGGTTAAGGTGTTTTCCTCCATTGGAATGCTGTCATGTTTCTATACTGTAAATGCTGGGTTTGGGGGGCTGCAAGGGATGTGTCAAGTGAAGGGAATAAAGTAGGCTGTGGGACAGTGGGGAGATGGGATGGAGTGACCTCCTGAGGGCAGGTTGTGAATAAGGTTGGTGCAGCTGTCACCACCTTTTCCTTTTTACTGTTTGGGTTTTTTTGTTGTTGTTTTGGTCCATTCTTTCTCTGTGTGAACTACAGAATGGGATACATATGGTTATGGTATTTAGTTCTGATTATCTCCTCTTTGCCCTCATGTTTTGGAAATAATTACTCTTGACGCTGTCTTAAATCTCTGATTTTCTAACTAAGCAGAAAGCTATTACTTTGTGGCCTGAGATACTGTTCCCCTGTGATAAACACATTAAATTCATCTATGATAAATATGTTAATTGTTGTCTGCTGTTGTAGGTCTAAGGTAGCATTGATACAGGACAAACAGATGTAACATCATCTTCAGTTTGAAGGTAAACTCATTGAACCGCACACTGAATTTCTGACTGGGAGCTCCGGTTCAGGCTGTAAAGGAGGAATGACTGATGAATTGTTCTTAAAAGCTGTCTCAGGGTAAGACCTGCACTTGAGCCTGGGACAGTGTTCAGGGAGCCCATCCTTAATTTGTGTTCCAGTAGCATGTGAAAGGTACTGCTGTCAGTTTTCCCTGTGAAATCCTTTAAGGGGAATGAATGTTACAGAAACCCTAGTGCATCTAGGTGGTTTGTTTTGGGTTATGTTTTGTTTTGAGGGGTTATGTTTGTGTGCTCTGCTCGTTTTCTCCAAACAAAATGTGCTTCCATAGGTTTTTATGTTAGCCTTTACACTCTAGGCCTGTTTCTGCCGGGATCATGTTGTTAATTGTAATTCTGAAGCAATTCTGTTGATTTTCAAAGCTGATTGTTAAAGGGGGAGGTAGAAAAACAATTAACTTAAGCTGGGAAAAGAAATAAGGAGACATTTTGTAGTCCTTTTATGTCCTGGATCCATGGGATGCAGAGCTATGCATGGTGATTTCAGAGGGAATTCTGGTATGGTAAGAAGGGGTATAGAACAAAACAGTGAAATGACAAGTTCTGCTGATCTGCATGCTTACAGGCCAAAAGGCATCTAAATGCTCCATGATTAAAAAAATAAATAAGATTGCTCCACAGAAACAAGCTACAAAGCATTGGGAATCAATCCCTGCCATAGAATTGCCTGGGTCATGCAGGCAAAGTTGAGGTTTCCTTCAAGAGGTTGCTGAACATGTGTTCTCATTTGACAATACTCTCTGCAACTTGATGGACTTAGGTGAGATGTGAAACATATTAGCTGTGGGGATAAAGATGTCCTTCACCTGTGCTTTCTTGTCTTGCCTTACTGTGAGCAGCAACCAACAGAGTTAGCCTCTTGCTTTTCCCAGAGAGAAATGCAAGGGTTAGAGCTGGTTCCAGCCTTAGCAAGGAGGGAGACAGAGCTTCCCAAAACTGTACCTTGTATTAACCCCGTGCTGGGTTCACGATGGAGGCCACCACTGATAATGCCAAGCTTACACCCCTGAGGTCAGTGACAGGTAACATGCTGGATAAAAAGCAGCTTTTTCTGCTGAAGAATGGTGTGTAACAGTCATCACATGGGATGAGAAAAGATCCAGCAGATCTCAGTACAGCACTTGCCCATGTATGTTTCACACTTCGTACAAAAATGAAAGGCTGATGATGGTTCGTAGATCTGCAGTCAAGTCGCTCAGTATCCATGGCAGCTTTATGGTCCCTTGAAAAGCTTTAGGCAGCTGGCATGCAAGATTCTGGCAACTTCCATCTGAGCAATAAATAAGAGAAATACTAAATTAGTGCACCACCACAGACACGCTCCCGAGGAAAGTAGCGATTGAGGCCATACGGAAGAGGGAGCTCAGTGTTTCGGCACACCCGGCACAGGAAGCCAGCAGATGGCCCAGCACTGTAATGAAGATTAACCACAGCATTAAGTTCAGTTGGTTAGTTCACAGATTGGACAAAGCCATGAATAGCTGATTCCCATATGGTTTCATGAATGAATGATTGTGGGAAGGCTGTGAGTATGGCCATGCGAGGGAAGGCATTGTGATGTTCTAAGAGATGCTTCTTAGAGGGATGTTTTGAGCTGAAGGGAAATCCCTGGTGCTAAACAGGTTTTGAAGATCCCTGTGAAAATGGACACGTGCAAATAAGGGGAGGGTCATGGATGATGGACAGGAAAATAAGTGAGAAGTGAAGCAAGGTTATGGTTAATGCTGTTTTGGGGGTGGGATATTTTTTTCCTTCCAGCGGTGCTTCTGGAGAAGGTTCTGATACTGCCAAGTGATACTGTATGGCACTTGACCTCACCAGGCTCTAGCTTAGTGAATGCTGGCTGCTCTGCTCAGAAGGGGCTGGTGGTGGGGTCTGCCTCAACAGCACCTAACACAGGTTAGCATTTAAATACTCAGGCAATAGCCACATCTCACATGAGTTGCCCCACCTGCCCCTGCATTGTTACAATGCTTCAAGCAAGCAGGTAGAAATTCAAGAGACAGTCCTTTGTGCACTTAAATATGAATGATTTGTGTTTAAAAAGCACACAGGCAGTGTGCAGCAAGCTCTAAGGAGAGGTAGAAGGTGCTCTGTTGTCCTACGCATGGCAAACAGTCCTTGGTGGGAGATTAGCATCCAGAGAAAGCCTGGTTTGCCTTTGGAAGCGTGGGCAGAAAAAGCACAGTGGCAGAGGTGGACAGTGCTTTTTCTGCATCACAACCTGAAATTTGTATTATGCAAGGTAAGGAAAATACATTGAATAGCTCATATGGAAATACTCCTGCTGCTGCCTGAAATTTTGTCAAGGCTTTCCTCATTGTCTTCCATAATACTCCATCACAGCGTGGGTGTTGTTTCACTCTTGCTAGCACTGGAAAACTGAAATTCAAACATTCAGCTTTGAGATTTGGAAAACGAGTTAAAGCATCTGTTAAATTAGTTGCATCAAAGCAGCAACATGTTTCAGCTTCACCTCAGGCCACTGAATGCAGGATATTCTTTAGAAACAAGGAGGTTCATGTTCTCTTTTCTTACTGATAGCACTACAGTCCACAGTAACTGCCCTGTCTTAATGAGAAGTCTTCAGAGAAATAATCTCCTAAGTGAAATTCCAATTGGCATGATCTATGTGGTAGTTGCGATAGTAAGGAATATATTTGGACCTTGTACTGTCACCTCTTGTCAGAGAATGTGAAAACATTGTTGATGGGATCTTGCCCTTGGGAAGGTGAGGGGGAGGCAGGATGTGGTGCAATGGCTTTTCTTTGTGGGTGAGTTAAAGCATGTGTGAGTCCAACTTCCTTGTTGCTGTACAAAGCAGTTTTCTTAAGATTAAAATCTGTGTTTCCCTGTGCAGGCTCTGGTTCCATGAAGGCATCTTTACATATACAAGGCTGCTGCTTCCTTCCTTCCTTCTGGCCCGGTGTAGAAACATACAGTGAAATACAGGTGATGAGATGGCATTTAATTGGAACAGGGCGAGTGGTGTTTGTAGCAGGGTGGGAGGCTTATGGCAGAAGGTGAGGTAGGTTCAGCTTGTTTTTGATAAGGTGTGAGAAAGACGAATTGGCAGCAATGACAAAGGAAGTGTTACGGGTATGAGGCTGGAAGCAAAAAAACCTCTCAGGAGGAGGGTGGACACAAGGCTCTCTGCATACCGCCTGGAGTTTGGTTGTCCGGTTTTGGTCAGTCTACGGTGATCCATCCTTCGGGGAGCAGAGGCCTGCTGCCCCGGGCCCAGCGGAGAGCTCCTCCCCGGAGCAGGGCTGGGCTCGGGCCGCTGCAGTCACGGCACCGCCGTCCTCCGGGCCCCGGCAGGTGGGCGCGGGTCGGGTCAGGTCGGGTCGGCGTGGCTGGTGTAAGAGGGTCGCAGACGGAGAACCAGCCGCCCCTCCCCGCAGCGGGCGAGGGCGGACGGAGGCGGGCCGCGGCCCTGCTTCCCGGCCGGGGCGGGGCTCGGGCGGCGATGGCGGAGGCGGAGCGGGCGTCGCTTGTGCCGCCGCTGGCTGGAAGTTCCCGGGACGGGGACGTTGCGGAGCTGTCCCCCGCCATGGAGCGGCGGGACGAGCCCGGGGAGGGGGCGGCGGCGGCGCTGGAAGAAGAGGAGGCGTCGCCTGCCTCGCCGCCTGCCTCGCCGCCGTTCTTCCTCCTCTACCCCGGCCATCGAGGCGCCGCCGCGCCGCCCGGTGTGTGGAGACCCCAGGCGCCCCGCGGCGGGGACCCGCTGCCCGTGCTGGTGCTGAGCTACCCGGGGCCGGCCGGAGCCCGTGAGTAGCTGCGGGGCTCCGGCTCCTCCCCGGGCGGCGGGAGCTTCCCTTGAGGCGGGGTGGTGCGGGTGGGAGTGGGGGGTGCGGGGTGTGGGCCGGGAGGTGCAGCGGCAAGGCTGAGGGCCGCCGGGCGAGGCGGGGGCTCCGGCGGCGATGGGTGCATCGAGAGGTGCCCGTGAGGTTTTGAAGGCACCCTGCGTTTGGCTTGGGGTGTAGTTACGTGGTGGGCAACACCCGCTGGGGCATCCGGCCGGTGCTGGCATCGAGGGCAAACCGAATGCGAGGGCATTTATGCTGGGTACTTGGCGAGGCTGAAGTATGTTGCTGCCTGTGGGGCGGGGTGGATGGGTGGCAAAGAGTTTTCTGCTTTGTAAAATTGTTTGTAATGTTCTTGTGGTGTATTTGGGTAAGCTGAAGTACTGTGAAGTAGGTGTTGTGTTTTAAAACCAAACGAAAACTGTGCGTATGGGTGCATATGGAAGAGGTCTCCCCCTTTCAATCCATCCATCTTGAAAGGAGCGGATAGCTGCAGCTTCTGGGTTTGGGCCAGGGTGTGGGTGACCCGCCTTGCTGTGTCTCCTCCTGCCTATATCCCAGGTGAGTGTTAACTCACATATTAGCTGATTATTTGGGAAGGGTATCTTTCCCTCTCTCTCACCCTCTTCCTCGCTCTTCATCCCCCCACACCCCAGCAGAGCACTAACCCGTGAAGGAAAAGCCTGTTTCTGTAATGCCAGCAGCAGGTGAAATGACCCAGCTTTGCTTTGAGCTACATGAAGAGCTGTCTCTGATGGCAAACTTTTGTCCACAGTTCAAAACTCCCTCCCCAGCGAGTTACTTAAACTGACAGTGTCCTGTCAAAACCTTCATTATTACTTCTCTCCCTCCAATCAGGATATCTTTACTGAGTGTAGTCCTATGATGGGTGTGCAAAGTACTGAGCTATTTATGAGGGACAATAAGCCCTTAAGAAAAATATGTAACCTTAGCCATCATGCTTTTGCTGTTCAAACTTTGTTGTAAGGCTTCTGTGTAGATACGGCAAAACTGAGGGATTGAGGTGAGTAGCATTGGTTCACAAGGAGTTAGTGTAAAACCCCGCTTGCTGAGCAACGCTTTATCCTTCGTGTGAGCCTTGTTGAGTGGCTGTTCATGTAGGCTTTGTGGAAGACCCTCATATAATAAATGCACAAGTTTCCTTGTTCTTTGCTGACTCTGAGGTAGTAGATGTCTGTGTAATATCCTATGTCAAAGCCTCCTCAGGAGGCATCAGTGATTGATGTGATAGCACTGCCTGAAGGGAGCACAGATCATGATCTGCTTGCATGGTGTCTTGGAATCTGTTTCTCCTGGGGCAGACTCTGTAAATCATTTTTTTCATCATGTCTTGCTTTTTTTTGTTGTGTTTTTTTCCCAGTTCTCATGTCTGTGAGAGCATCTATCATTGAGCAGCAGGAGCAATGGATTCTGCTGCTGTCTTGCTCATTCACTTGCTTCATTGGGTTGTCCTTAAAGCAGCAGGTTGAACTTCACTCAGGAGCAGTTGTGTGCTTAAATGCTGATGCTAATCCTGGCTACCTGTAGAGTAATGTGGCCTTACAGGTATTATTCCTTCTTGTATCTCCTATAAATGACAGTCATTGTGTGCAGTGGCATTAGTCGTGATCTGGGTTATGAAGACTGTCATGTTTGTGCTCTGCTTCTCCTTTTTCCACACTAGTACCTGAAGCGACTCTTCATGTCTGCTTCCCTTGATCCTTCAGTGCTGGAATTGCTTTTAGAGTTAAGATAAACCAAGGAGTGTAAAGAAGGCTATTTTTGCAGCTTGTGTGTGTATTAAAAAATCCCAGTGATCCACTTTATGAATATTAGTTCCCCTCTGTGTAGCTGTGAAATGAAGAAGCAATGCATGTGAAGGGTGTTTCCCGCTGTATCACAAGTTCCTCCCTTCAGCACCTAAAGGCTGTTATTTCCATGATTAGTAATAAAAATAGTTACTCTGTATTGGCATTTATGTGTTATAGTGGAGGTAGAGACCAATACACCGGAAAGTCAATACTTCAGACTGTTTTGGAGGTTTATTTAGTCTTAGGGTTTTTCCTGTTATGACCCAATGGTTAAATTGTTGTCTCTCAACAGGATTGAAGAGTACTTTAAGCTGCTTTTTAGATACAGGTGTTTCCAGACAGACAGAAGGAACAAGAAGTTTTACTTAAACATGCTGATCTGCAAGAGCTACAGTGAAAGCAATCTGATTATGCTGTCATTACAAACAAAACCAACCAAAAAGAAAAAACCCTGCCAAAATAATTCCTTGCTCCCACTGAAAGCCTACCAGATACCATGATACTTCGAGTAGAGTTTTCCTTCCTCTTTTTTAATGGTATCTTCAATTAGGGGATTTACTTGAATCCTTAAATAACATCTCTGCATTTCACAGTAGGGAGATGAGAAACAGTTTGTCACTTATTCTAGAAATTAAGGAATTGTGTCACTGCTTTTCAGGCTGTTAAACTTTCTTTTGCCCACTTACGTTTTTAGCATGCAGGGTTCAAAGTGCTGCTGCTGTTTGAGGTCATATATTAATCTGTGCTGACAGAAGAGTCAGAAATGGGCTTTGCAGTGTAGATGCTTTGTTACTAATTTTAGATTATATTCCACCTAAGAGATTGCCTGGAGAGAGGCTATTGGAAGAGCATATGGTTTGTGGAGTTGCAGCTCTGTTCTTGAAGCAGGCACAGCCCTGATGCCGTTTGTAGTCGTCACAACCAGTAAAGCCATTGCTGGACAGCACGTTGGTGTGGAGTTGAAGCTGAAGTGAAAGAGCGAAAGTCATGTTCATAGGTTTGCTAGAAGGAGGTTTTCACGTGTCAGGCAAGAGCATGGGCAGAAAATAGGAACATCAGAATTGTTCCCCTTAAAAATTGGGAGCTGCCTTATTGGACCAGGCTGCTTCTGGGTCTGATAGAGCAGCCACAAACAGGTTACAAGCATTAGGAGAACTTGGAACAATCTGCTCATGGTTCGTATTTGTCATAGGGTGCAATATAAAGACTTGTATTTCTTCATAGTCCGGAGTAATAGTCTCATCTGCCAACACTGGCACTTTGCTGTATGGCTGCTTTGCTGTGCACAGTGATGGGGAAAGTTTTATTGTAATGTCTGAAGCTCAGCTTGCTGGCACTGGAGGTAAAAGTACGCCCAAAGGTGCCCCTTGGAGCCCAAAAGGCTGTTTGGGAATTAGGGGTTTACTGCTTAGATGATTTTAAGTTACTCAGCTTTTGAAAACTAAAAACACAGTACAGCTGAGCTTTCAAATGCTGGTGGCTGATGGAGTGCTTTGCTCTCAGGTGGTTAGTCTTAAAATTACAACACAGTCAATCTCTAATTCTTTAATCATGAAAACATTTTTGCAAAAACTGCCTTGTTTTGTCATCTAGCCAAAGCCTCTGTCTCCTTTTGCCAAAGTGTGGCTAAAGAGAGGGTTTTGTAAGACCAGCCAAAGCTGTCTGACTTGTTTGAGAAAGTGGTTCTTTGTGAATAACTCCTCTTCATATATACCTGCACTTGGTTTTCTTTCATCCGTGAACCACCCCTTGAATCCTGATGGAGTTTTATCAGTAAGCCTTGAGTTGCGCAGTAGTTTTATCAAAGAAATTATGAAAATACAAATATTTGATACTTTTCTCTTTTTTTCATCGGTGTTATTAAGTATATCCATTTAAGTATATCCATATTACACACAATTTGTTTTTCTTACAGGACTAGAAGGTACAGTTTTAGAGAGGTGAAGTAGCTTTGGTTTAAGGTGGCAATTGTCAAGTGGTGTGTTGTGTCCAAAGCTTTGTTTTAAGCAAAAAAAATCAAACTAATAAACTGAAATTATTCGAAGTTGGAAAATTATTTTCCAAGTACTTTAAGTATCCTTGTGGAGTATTTGCCGCAGGAACATGGTGTAGAAGAGCCTGAAAATAGAACTGAGGTGGACAGGGCAGACTGGCTTCGTTTATTTCTTTATGTTAAGAAGTAAATCGTATCCAGTGGAAGCTGAACAGTTACTTATTTCTTTTTAACAGAGCTCTGCTGTGGTGCTGTGATTCAGCTTGCCAGTGCTGAGTTCAGCTGAAGACCTGTGTTGTGAAACGGGAACTGCTGGGTCACACCTAACGCTGTTTGCGTTTCTAATTGGTCCAAACCAAAAAGGAATTAAACTGTATGGGGATTAGGCATGTTGGACACCACCTGACGCAAGAGCTTATGGTACTATGTTGATTCTAAGGGGTTTATCTTGATCATTTGCTGCTTGCTTAGACTCTTTCAAAAGGTTAGCAGGAGGGACCAGCTGTTCTCCTGTAGCTGTTTGTATATGGCAATTTCCACTGGGTTAGGAGCAGTGAAACTACAGGTTGTCATTGATGACAGGATGTATAAATATGACAGGAGTTAAAATGCTGTCAGCACAGTTTATAAGCCCCATTCTCTGTCAGGGAGGAGGAACAATAGTAGCTGTTGTCATTCATGAAATAACTCTCCTTTGCATCACTGTAATAACTCACTGCATGGCTCTTCGTTTGCTTTAGTCTGGGGGGGGGGGAAAGAGTTGCTGAGTCAAAATGTTATGTGCTGACAGGAGGCTTTCACTAAAAGCAACTTCTTCCTCTTGCCTGTCAGAAATGACAGCTCTTAACCCTTTTTGCCAGTGTTAGGAGGTTATTATGTAATGGGTACTTCTCTTCAAAAATTTGTATGCACTGTTATGCTGAACTCTGTCAAATAATCAGGTTTTGCATTGCACATCCTTAAGCAATAGATGTACATCTTTGTATTTCTTCAGGGAAGAGAAAGTACAGAGAATAAGGTCCAATGCATTAATCATTCATGTGTTCCTATAAATACACTGTTCTGGTGAACAGTCAGCCTTGGCCGAATTTAGCTGGGGGGACTAGGTGTCCATTTCAGGTAGATGCGCTGTATCTGCTCCATAGGTATGCTGGAGCCCCCCAGCAATCAAGGTAAACTACTTTATTGTTGCCTGGTATCACAGTTCAGGTGGGTGGTGACACTGTGTCCTGTGCCTTGGTGACCTCCAAGATCAGGAGGGTGTCTGGGACCTGGGTGTCTGTCCCTGAGAGGTGGCTTGGGGAAATGGAGGAGATGGAGCTGGCTGGGAAGGGACAGAACAGCACAGCTCTGACCTGTTTTTGAGTCACTGAAAGCCTGCTTGTCTGCCTGCTGAGGGGCAGTACTCCTTCATCAGCCTCACCTGAGCTGTACCAATTTTCAGATGAGGTTTTGAAGCACTGATATTCAGTCATGAACCTTATAGATGTTTGTGGTATTCACCCCCATTGTTCTTCCGTGTGAATGTGCCTTCCTAAAATAGCTTAATCCTTGATCACTGAAGTGCTTGGAGCCAGGTCTTTTTTCCCCCCTCATTGTTTCCCGGAAAGAATAAATCCATCTGAACATTGTTTTGTGTGTGGGAAATCTTAGCTCAAAGGTACCCTTTGGGAAGGTAGCACAGCGACTAAAACACAAACTGTGACTCGCACACCTACTGTGAAAACAAAGGTGGTACTTTAATTCCTGTAGTGGCATCCAGGCATGCCAAAGGAATACAAATGCGGCTTTGTATTCCTCACACTGCCAGCCTGTGCCTCCTTTGTAGTATGGAGGTGACGGATGAGAAACCTGCATGGTGCCTTATGCTTGCTCCCAGATGGACTAGCACAGCCCGATGAGAAGGTGCTGTGCATGAAGAGAGCCTGATTGCTGTCCCTGCATCAGCATCCTGGGAATCGCTTGCCCTCCGCTCGGAGCAGCTGATCACATGAGCCTGATTTTTCGGTTCAGTTCATTAGTCAGCCATTTTGGTCACCACCCTGCTCACTGCGCACAGCCAATCCTGTCGGCACTCCAGCTTTGCTGGGAGAAAGAGACCAGCAGTGTGATTCTGGCAAACCTGGATATCCATCTCTGCATTCTTCCTTTGTTTTTGCTTGGGTAATCACCAGAGGAAGCCATTCTTTTTCTTTGTTCTGCCTTTTTTTTTTTTTTAAATATAAATATTGTTTTTTGCCTTGTTTTTTCCCACCTCCTGGCTTTGATGCAGCAGCCAGGTCTCCTGTGGTTGCTTAGGATCAATACCCTCTAGCACAGCTGAAGACGACAACAGTTGGTGGCAAGAAGGGAGGAAGAGAGGAGCCTGAAGGAGCGGCGTTTTTACCTTGCTTTATATATGAAAAGGCCAGAGCAGCCTGTGCGACCCTGAGCACATCTGCCCTTTAACAGCAAGGTATTTCTCATTTTCTTCTTCGGAAAGCTTTTCAGTCCTGATTTTTCCCCCGTTCCCGTTGTTGTTGTACCAGCTGAGTCATCATGTCTGCTCTGACGCCTCAAAGCGACATGCCAACCCCCACCACAGACAAGATCACTCAGGCTGCCATGGAGACCATCTATCTTTGCAAATTCCGAGTGTCGATGGATGGAGAATGGCTCTGCTTGCGTGAGCTCGATGACATCTCTCTAACACCTGACCCAGAGCCTACCCACGAAGGTACGGTCCGGTTCCCTGCCTCGGGATCCCTGCACCCATCGCATCCTTACAGAAGAGGTGGGAGGGGTGTCTCCAGGATGAGATGCTCTTGTCCTGCCTGGAGAACCTTGGACAGCATTTGACAAGTTAGAAAGCCACATTGGTGCTTTAGACTGCCCTTAGAATTTGCTGTGTCTTTCACAATCTGCACCCCCACCCCCACCCCCCCTCTGAGAGAGATTCATGCTTAACTGTTAGTATTTTTTAAGATGTATCTGGAAAGATCAGCTTTGTAGGTCTCATGAACGAAGATAACTTTGATGTGTGCTTAGCAATACATTTAATCACAATTTTACTCTTAAAACAGGGCTTATAGCTTTATCAGCTGCCAGCTTATACAAATGGAGCACACTGGCAAAACACAGCCCTGTGTCTGCATATGGTCGGTGGGTAGTTTTTGGAAAGCCCCAAGTGATTACGCAGTTGGGCCCATTGTCAGGTGATGATACCATCACGCATCTGCTCGCTCGCTTCTGTTGAGCGTGCTGCTGTTTATACTGGCTTGGAAGCCTGAAAAGTGTAACGTATCTTGCTTTCTTCTTGAAAAGGGCTTTGTTATCTGGGTTGGGGGTAAGAACACTTTCATACCACCAGGTCATGTAAAATGAGGTTTGAAAGCTTTGTGATACTAAAAACACAAGAGGTCATACATGCATTGCTCTGCCAATAAAAAAGTGGGGAAGATGGAGGTTTGGTGTATTTCTGCTGCAATTTTGGCCGGTAACCAGTGCTGTCACCAACACTGTCAGGTTCTAAGTGCCCCTTTGCTGGATGCTGAGTGTCTTTGGGTCTTACAGGGAGAGGGCTCCATCTTTTTATGCCTGCCCCTTTTCCTGTAACTACTGAAGTGTCACTCCACCAATTAGTCTTCTTTGAAGCGTTAAATGCTGGCTTGTCAAGTCAGTAATGTCTTATGTTGTTGTCTTTCTGGATGAGGCAACTTAAATTGTGGTAAGGATTTGAGCTTTAAAATTAGTTCCCAGGTGATAATTTAATTCCAGTGGTGGCAGCCCTTGGCTTTGGATTTGCTTGCCAGATTCTTAGTCATGCAGTGGGATACTAGACAGAGGTTTCAAAAGCAGAGCCTAATGTTCCCTTGGAATCATGTCCTGAGATTTCAGGGGGGTGCTGTAGGCACAGGAATGCAGAGCTAGAGTAGTGAGCACAGGGTGAGCCAAGGATGCAGTAATTCAGCTGTCTTATTCTTGTATGGAGTGCAGACCATTTCAGACTTTGCTTGGTCTCACTCATCTGGTTTTTGACTGAAGTGTTTTGGGGTTTTGAACAGTACATTCTAGTATAGGTGGAATGATTTTTATATATTCTGTCTATCTCTTTCATAAATAGTGCCTGCTCTCTTGACTCGTCATGTTGTAGTCAGTGAGTGGCCTTCCAAGCAGCCTAGGGCTCTTCTCTTAGTATAGCCTCGAAAACCTTACAGTCACACTGAGTTCGTCCTGCAGATCCTTATTTTTTGTATGCATCTCTTTCCTCTCTGTTTGCCTTCTTACTCTGACCAAATTCATGGGGAAAGCAGGCTTGACTGAATCCAGTGTCTGTAATGGAGCTTTTCTGGGTTGCTTTACTGAAATATGCTGAATGTTCAGTGTATTGAATATATCTGTACACTACAGTGTACAGATTTCCCTCTGGCTTGTCTAGGCAAGCAATTCTAACACTAATACTAGACTAACCATTCCCCAACTAGAACAATAATTGGTTTTAAAGTTTTAATTACAGTCACTCTCTTGCAAGTACCATAAACGGTTAGAAATCAGCAAAGGGTTAGTATTTGCTTATTTCGTTGCCATTTTATTTAATTCTATATCAGAAAATGAATAAAGAGAGCTGTATCATAACGATCTTTCAAGATGCTTACATTCATAAATTAATGTTGCTTGTTGAAAGGCTGTGAGACTGGTTGTTTCGGGAAAGTGAGGGGTGGTTGAACCCAAGTCGTGTTTTTAACAGAGATAGAAGGTCAGGAAGAAGTATGCATAGTAGAAAAGCTGACACAGCTTTATCCCTAGTGTTCGAACTGGTGCTACTACATCAGCACTGCTGCTGTGTCCTCACTGTGTGTGCGGGACAGGCATCCAGTGCTTGTCTGAGAGAAAAAACAGGACAACTAAGAACTGAGGCTGGTGTGTCTTGTAATATCTCCATAAAACTGATGTAAAAAGGTGGGGATTAGAAGAGGGAGGGGAAAAATGTTCTAGACTTCTGTCAAAACATAACAAAAGGTTGCATTTTTTCCCCGTTACAAATCAAGACATGTAAAAATAGTGTATTGCAGCAGCAAATCCAACAATTTGTTGTTATCAGTGTTTGAAGTCTCCTGTTGCTGCCCTTCAGCTCTTGCTGCTTCCTGACAGTTTTTTGCCGCAGGCCTCTCTTCACTCTGTCATCTGCTATGCCCCAGCCCACAAGCAGCCATTCTGCCTTCCACCTCCCTGTGCACCCATCATGTGGTCCTTGTTTTGTATGGTAGGTGTCTGTACCCATCCTTGCATCCTGGGACTGCCTGCCCATAGTGTCATAGTGAGGAGAGGAAGAGCACGGATGTGGGCAGTGGGGAAGTAAGAGAAGACAAAGGGTCAGGAACACAACAGCAGGCAGGATAGGGAAGCTTAAAAATGCAATGGGAAAATAAGATGGTAGTCTTGGAAGAGTTTGATGGCTGTACACTTCTGCTGGGCTGTTCTTCTGTAGGGTTCTGTGAATGACTCAGTTGTTATATGGGGGGTGAGTGGTCCCAAGCGTTTCCTCTTGTGGATCCCTGGCTTTTTCAGCTGAGTTATCTTACAGGCCTTGCACCTTCAAGCTTTTCTTCACACCATTGGCTGTGGTGTGAGTTTCCACTTTGCTGGTTTTAAAGATGTTTTTGTTTCCTTGAACCTATACCAAAAGTAAGGCAGAAAAGTAAAATATCTAAGAAGACAGAGTTGTGATAAACAAGAAGCTTCAGTACTTTCTTTTTCTCTTTCTAATGGAAGTAGTTTGTTAATAGTGGTTAGTTTTATTGTATTTTGGTTTTGATTATTTATTTAAAGCAGATCACTTGGAAATTACAGTTTAAACATCCAGGAAGAGGTTAAACAAGCAATTCTGATCTGCTCTGGTTTGATATTCCTATCCAGATACATCATACTTCAATTCCAGTGACAGAGAGGCATCAGAATAGTTTTAATCTTAGAATTGGGGTGCCAGGGGAGCTAGATGCTGTGACAGGGAGAGAGTTGGTAATGTTAAGTGCATAGGGGTAAGCACAGTCTTACTGACTGGTGTTTAAAAACAATAGGCATCTTCCTGTGGTTGTGATGTTTTCTAGTAAGCCCGTGCCTAATTCCACTACTTTTTAAGCCAAAGGCAGTATACTTTGGGAGATGGATTCAGAGCTGAGTTGGAACAGTGTAAATCTGGAGTAATTCCATTCCTGACACAGAGTTGGTTGTTTCCGAGTCTAACTCTGAACAAACAAGTTTTAGTCAAGTTAGGAGAAGCATGTACCATTAGTAGAATTGCTGAGTTTCTGGCTGCTTGTATGCATTCAATATAGCATCTAACATGGATGCTCAATTTAACAATAAAAGCTTATTATTGCACAGTTTGCTTTTCCAGCTGTTTGGAACAGTTCTGTGTGTATGAAAAGATGATGATTTTACTACATACTGTAAATCTGCTTGGTTTAGAGAAATTACTTCATGTTTTTTAAGGAGTAGTTCTTCATTAGGTAATCAGAACTTCACTGTGCTCTGCAGGCACCACAAAATGAAATGTGACAAGAGTGGCTATTGAGCTCTTGTTTGTGTGCAAGATGTAATGATCATGGAGGCATCGTTAGGGACCAAGGTGTGAAAAACATCTTGATTGTTCTTCTGTTGCACGTTCAAGAATGCATGTGTGTATGGGATTGGACCCTAATCTCAATTTTGGGAGAAGCTATGAAATGCAAAAGAGGCCTTACACAGTTTTACTGAATGTTAAATTTCTACTTGGAATAATCATGAGGAACTTCACATCAGAGCAGTGAAGTTCTAATCCTCATGGGATCAGCTCGTAATTGAGAACAGAAGGAATACACATGATAACACTATGATCTGAATTGCAGCTGCCAGGAATTACAGAATTCCCATTTTGTGGTTTTGGTTTTTTTTTTTTTTTTTTTTTAATCCTGTTCTATTTGCACTAAAAAGGAAAAATGATCTTTTCTATATTACAATTTTTGGTAGCTAAGGTCAGTTTGGTGTTTTTTCTGCTTTTTTGACCATGACTTCAAAAGTTTTGGTTTCAGACACATGCTTGTGTAAAATGCCCTGAGTAGAAGTCATACAGCTCTTCCAGAAAAGCAAATGCTCTTTTCAGTGCTCAAATACCTCTCACCCATTAAACAGTTGCACTGTTTACTGAGTCAGCCTTTGGATTCTACCTTTTTTGTCTTTGGGCTTTTCCCATCACAGAAGTACTCTTAAAGTACATATGGTGGCAGAAACCCCTGAACGGGTCAAAAGGAGCTGGGGGCTAGATTTAATAGAACAAATACGAAGTCAGTAATATACAGGATAAATGAAATACAATGTGTTAATGGTCATAAATCTTTTGAATAGCAGTTAGGTCCTGTAACTCTGACAGCACGTACTGGAAAGTAATATGCTAAAGATGATCATCTCCCCAGGCATAGAGATGTCCTCCTTACTGTATTTGCACTGAATCCCATCATGATCTGAGCAGAAAAGGAGGTGTCCAAGGGAAGATGGACACTTGACCCTGAACCAAGGGAGATGGAAGGTTCAGTTTCTGAAAGCTCCTAAGGACAATAAGCACAATGTGCCAGCCCTCCAGCTGATCTGAAGCAATTTAGAGAAGAAGAGATTGAGTGTCTAATTAAGGTTTATGTTTTACATTTTAGGCTTTTGTAAATATTTTCAGTGCTGTAATTGAGAAATTACAATCATGAGCTTTTTTCTTTGCTCTTTTAAGCTTGTTTAGTCCAAATCAAGTCAGATCTGGGAAATGTGGAGCAGATTTATTTCCCTCAGAAATAATGAATCAGAAGTGTTGCAGAGAAACCTCTCGGGTGTCAACAAAGATGGGGAGTGAAAGATGGGGAGGAAAGGGAGAGGGGGGAAGGATTTTGTTTTTTCTTTTCCTTGTGCAAACTATCAAGTGCCAAAATAAAATGAGAAGTTTCCCAGAACAGTTATTCAGGTATTTCCCTCTGGAAAGAGGATAGTTGCGAAGAAACATTCCGTGCACCTC
>JAVHNF010071799.1:5604-15893 GCA_034783455.1 Micropsitta finschii
CATCCATCCTTCCATCCATCCATCCTTCCTTCCATCCATCCATCCATCCATCCATCCATCCATCCATCCATCCATCCATCCATCCATCCTTCCTTCCTTCCTTCTGTCCGTCCATCCATCCATCCATCCATCCATCCATCCATCCATCCATCCTTCCGTCCATCCATCCATCCATCCATCCGTCCGTCCATCCATCCATCCCTTTTCTCTCTTCCTCCCTCCTTCCCTTCCTCCCTTCCTCTTTCTCTCCACCAGTCTGTGCTGGTACTGGAGATTGCCCTGCCTCAGGTGCAGGACCTTGCATAGAAAGAGACATGTAGTGAAGTGTGAAGGTGTCCTTGGTTAAGGAACTCCCCATGGAAGGTGGCAGCGTGTGCCATGCCTGTGGGATGGTGGCCAGGCACGGCTGGGCAGGCAGGTCCCTCCACCGTGCTCCCTGGGCACTGACACATTTGTGGTGAAGGTTTGGACCAGGTCAAGGTTTCTGGCATCTCCCCGAGTCCCTGGTGCAGCAGCACTGGAAGCAGGAGCACTGTCCTGTGGGCTGTCCCTGCACTCTGCCACATCTCCTCCATCCTTCTTTCAGAGGTGCCCTGAATTCATGGTGGAAGATGACACCACTGACAGAGCCTGCAGGCAGTGTGTTGCAGGGGAGCTGCTCCTGCCTGTCTTCCCCCATTTGCTCCTCATCACACCAGTGGGATGTCAGCCTGCCCAGCGCTGGCATCTCTGCAGAGCACTGTAATTTCGAAGGTCTTACCTGACTGTTAGCCTGAAGAACATGGTGAAATTCATGCTGGAGGATCAGTGTAACCCACAGAGCAAGTACTCTTCCTGTGCTCTGTAGGAGTGTGTCCGAGAGGAAGGGGAGGCAACCATGCACAATGGGTCAGTTGCTCCCAAAGGATGAGGGCTGTGTTGCAGGGGGAAAGACAGAGCCTGGTTTCTCGTAGGCAGCTGCAGCACTAAAACTCAGGCAGCCCAGCAGCTGCAGCAGTACCTGCCCAGCCAGCAAGCCCTGCCGAGCCCAGTGTCCTCATCATCTTCAGCCAGCCTGGGATCTGCAGCATCCCTGCTCTTGGCTTGCTGCTCTCACTCCCTCCTCCTTCCCAGCCCACCAACTGGGTCCTGGTGGCTGCTGGTCCTTTGGCACCACTGTCTGCCCTGCAGGAACAGGTAGCTTGACCAGGAGTGGCAGACAGGCTTTCTGGGTGAGCTGGGCCAAGCTGACTGCTTGACACCCCTAAAAAGAGGGCCGCAGGGCTGGTACAGAGCCAGGCTATGGGATGGCAGCTCCCAGCACCACCTGCTGCACTCTCCAGGCTGGAAGCTTTGCAGCACTCCACTGTAGGGAGATGCCGTGGAGACAGGAACACCCTGCAGTGGGGCTGCAGGACTTGTGGCTGTAGCAAGGGCTCAGGGCTGACCTGTGTTGTGTCACTTGCAGCTGGGAGGACCACCACCAGCGAGGAGCTGGAGGACATGCTGGAGAGCGGCAACCCAGCCATCTTCTCCTCCGGGGTAAGCACTGGCTCGTCCTGGGGAGGGGCTGGGTGGATGTGCTGCCACAGTGGAGAGCTGAGCACAGCCTATGCAGCAGGGTTCTTGGGTCTCACCTGAGGATGCTGTCTGAGCAGGGGCCGAGATGCTAAGCACACTGCTCAGTGGCTCTGTCTTCTTGCAGATCATCATGGATTCAAACATCACCAAGCAGGCACTGAATGAGATTGAGACACGGCACAGCGAGATCATCAAACTGGAGAACAGCATCCGAGAGCTACACGACATGTTCATGGACATGGCCATGCTGGTGGAGAGCCAGGTAGGGAGACGCTGTGGCCCTGTGGCTGGCTCACCTGGAGAGGTTGAAGGATGATGGGGCTGCCTGGGTGGGTGCTGAGAGGAAAAACTGCATCTGGGACTGATGTGGGTACCACTGGGGCTGAGCTGGGCTCCTCAGGGCCTGAGCCACCCAGAGTCGGGGGCTGCTTTGTGCGCAGGACGACAGGTTCAGTGATGGGCTCAGGAGGAGGGTAGCGGGTGGCTGCCATGCAGATGGAGAGTCTCCATCTCCTCTGGAGCACTGGGCCCTGCTGGGTGAGCTTGGGGTGCCACCAGACGTGGTGGTCCTGCCAGGCTGCCCCTGCTGTGTCACTGGCCCACAGTGCTCAGCCCCTGAGCTGGGCACGTGTTTGGTGTCTCTGCTCACCCCACTTCTTGCCCGCCACGCTGCCATGGCCCGAGGAGACATCAGTGGCAGGTAAAGCCCCGCCGAGCCCCTGCCGGTGCTGCATGCTCTGCTGTGCATGGCCATGCCCTGCATGCCTGCGGCTCTCATGTGGTGCTAGGGCCTGTCTGTGGTGGGCAGGCAGGGGTGGTCGTGGGGAGGCAGCATTGGTGCCTGCTCTGTCTGCCCTGGGGGACAGATGTGGGGGGTTTGCAGTGTCCTGACCCGCTCGAAGGCCTGCACTGTGCCAGCACCCTGCACTGCCCTGTGGGGTGGGAGGCTGGCACCAGGAGCAGAAGGGTGCCGGGCTGGCAGCGGTGCTGGCAGCTGCCTCCTCTGCCCCTGGCATGGCACATATGGGAAGGAGAAGCAGCAGCTATAGGCAAGGCAGGGAGCAGCAGAAGCCTGGTGGGGGTCAGTGCCTTTGGGGTAACACCCAATGCTCTCCTGCATTAGGCCAAGAAATGAGCATTGCAGAGCTGCTGGCCAGGACCCACTGGCTCTGCAGCCTCCCTGTGCCATGCAGGAGGGCAGTGGGCTTCAAGCCACCCGCCCCTGTCAATGCTGTCAGTGACATGAACTGTCAGGCTCTGTCTCCAGCTGCTGCAGGACCTGGCTGCTCCCCTGTGTGTTCAGGATGGAGAGCTCCCACCAGGCTGTGTCCCCCTGTCCACAGGAGTCCCCATTCCCTGCCCAGCGGGGCAGAGCAGGGCAGGAGCTCTGGCAGGGCCCTGCAGTCCTTTCCAGCCTCACTGTTGGGCCCTGCACTCTCAGCAGGGTGCTGGTGCAGATGGGAGCAGTTGATTGTCCCTGCATGTGCATGGTTTTGTGAGCATCCCACGTGGCACTGCTGACGCGGTCCCTGCTCCCCCGCCATGCCTCTGGTTTCAGCAGCGTGGTGTCAGTGTAGATCCTGTTGTGGCTTTGATGTCACCTGAGATACTGGATAGGGCAGCTACCAGGCCAAGACCGGGCTGGAGACCCCTTGACCCCTCACCCTTTGTTGCCTCCCTGCTAGGATGTGCACAGAGGTCCCAGCCCTTCTGGGACAGAGCCCCCACTCCAGGGCACCGTGGGGCATCCACAGCCTGCTTCAACTGAGGGTCCCTCTCTCGCTCACAGGGCTGCTGGGCAGGGCAACGTCTGCACGGTGCTGGGGAGCAGAGCAGGAAGGAGCTCACGTCTGCGTGCGTGCGGGCACGTGGGCTCTGTCCCCGTTCTGCAGGGTGAGATGATTGACCGCATCGAGTACAACGTGGAGCACTCAGTGGATTACGTGGAGCGAGCTGTGTCCGACACCAAAAAAGCAGTGAAGTACCAGAGCAAAGCCAGACGGGTGAGTCACAGCACTGGCTGACTCCTCTGCCCCGGGACAGGCCCCTGCCTGCCCCACTGCCTGCCCCAAGGATCGGGCAGCATGGCACAGCTTCACAGGTGCCTGGACTCTGCTTTACCTGACACCAGTGGGTGCAGCACAGGTCCCACGGGTGTCACCAATGGAGGCAGAGCTCCCTGGCACAAGCTGTGTGAACAGTGCTGATGAGCCATGGGCAGAGGTGCTGCCTGGGTGGGAGAAGAGGGGACAGGGTGGATGGATCCTGTGGGCCAGGCCTGCTGTGAGAGCCACATCCCTTGACAAAAAAACAGTAAACAGGCATGGTCCAGCTCTGACCCTGAGTGCAGAGGCAGCTGCCTGGTCCTGTATCAGCTCAGGGACCTAGGAGCCACCAGCTCAGCTTTGCCAGCCCAGGGCTGAAGGGAGAGCTGGGGTGCCCATCCCTGCCCCCCTGTCTCCCAGGGTGCTGCTCATAGCCTGCCACGAGGAAACAGGAATGGGGCAGAGTGCAGCCCTGAGCTCTCAGTTTGCAGACCCCCAAACTCACAGTCCCCTCTCCCCTCTCTCCCTGCCGGTGCTGGGACACCCGAGCAGAAGAAGATCATGATCATTATCTGCTGCGTGATCCTGGGCATCGTCATCGCCTCCACCTTCGGTGGCATTTTCGGCTAGACTCACCCCGCGGGACTGTTTGTGTGCGATGGACGGAGCTGCGTGTGCCGTGGGGCCGCAGCCGCACCGGAGCAAACCACGCAGCCCCGGAGCCTCCCAGCAGCATTTCAGTTTCTAATGCATGGTTGTTTGTGACGCTGTGTGTGCGGTGCGGTGCGTCTGTATGGAGGGAGCGCCAGCCCCGGGGCGTAGGCAGGGTGCAGGGGATGGTGATGGGCAGGAGGGGGACCCTAGGAGGGAACCCGAGTTCTCATCACTGCTCCAGCCTGCATGGCTGGCTGGGGACAGGGGTGCCCTTGGGCACTGCTGCTCCTCCTGCGCTGGGCAGTCTGCATTAGTGACAACCAAGGGTGCAGGGTGTCAGGGCTACTCAGGAGCACAGTGCCCAGTCAACCTCCCCCAGCTTCCCCATTACCTCCAGCCAGAGCTCTCATGTCAGCTGTGTCTGTGCTTACAAACACCTTTCCTTGGGCTGCTGCTCTCACGGGACCCTTCCCCAGGGGGTTGCTCAGACAGGCCCTGCCTGCTCCTGTCCCTGCCTGTCCTGCGGCCGTGCCTGGCTGCAGGGCTCTATCCCTGCTGCCCCTCCAAGGTAAGCCCTCGCCCCAGTGTGGGTGCCAGGGGCTGGATGTTCTGCTGCTGACAGTGGGTGCCTGATGAAGCAGTGTAGGATAAGGGGCTGCTGCTTTGGGCCATCAGTTGCCTGGGGATGGGGACAGGCCACGTGGGGACATGTGCTGCATGCTGGTGCTGGCCTGGTAGGTACTTTAAGGCCAGCACATTTCACTGGTTGCTCTACCTGCACCAAAGCCTCATTATTCTCTGTCAGCCCTGGCACACAGTGGCCCTGGCTCCTTCTGCCCATGGGCCTGGGCTCTGTCTGCTGGGGTTTGGGGCTGGCTTTGATGCCCACAGTCCCTGGCAGCACTTGCCTGTGATCAGGGCTGCGTCCAGCCTCACTTCTCCACAGAGGCACCTATGGCTGGGGCTGGAGGCAGCCAAGCTTTCTCTTGTTGTGGTCCCTGGAGCAGCCCTTGTTGCATCCACACCCCTGCTAGCTAAGAGGAGCAGCCTTCCTCCAACTTGGTCCTATGAGTTCCTGAGCAGGGCAGTGCCTGACTCCCCCTTCCATCTCTGCCACCTCTTGGCACCCACCTGCTCCTTCCAGTCTTGGCACAAGGCCCTTGTACCTCCTCATCCCCTGGGCCATCCAGAAAGGACCCACACATGGCAGGATGCTGTGGAGGCACCTGGGTACCCTCTGCTGCACCCACTGTGTGGACACAGTCACTGTGGTGGCTTGAGCCTACCGGCAGCTCCGAAGAACCCTGTGATGCCCCTGTTTTCCTCAGGCTGGGAGCAGGGCTCTGCCCTTACATTCCTCTGTAGATTCCAGGGCTGCAGCTGGCCCATGCACATGCCAAAGCACCACTGAGGAACCCAGAGCAGGGCAGGGACTTGGAGCCACACACTGGGACAGAGTCTGGATGTAAGCCCAGATGCTGGTAGCAGAAAAAGGGCAGCTGATGTCAATGAGTACTCCAGCTGCAGCTGCGTTTCACCTCTGTGCTCCGACCAGGGTCCGTGCGCTCCTCCATCCTGGCTGGGTGCTGTAGCACAGGAGCTGGCCCTATGCATGGTGCCCACGGCTGGAAGTGGGCTGTAGCCAAGACACAACACTACCTTCCTCGGACACAGCCCTGCCCAGCAGCAACCCAGACGTGGCTCTTTCCCTGCCACTGTTACCCGAGGTCTCACTGTACAACCCCTGGTTGCATCCAGCTGCCCTTGGGAAGCGTGTCCCTGCCCAGCACAGGGGTGCGACCATGGGAACAGCCAACTCTGAAGCCCCCTTCTTTCACATTCCCACAACAGATGTGAGCTACAACACTGCAGCCTGTGTGCATGAAAGGGCTTGGGGCAAGGGGGGCCCCGCAAGAGGGAGCAGGCCAGCTCCAGAGCCCCTCCAGGGCAGGAGGCAGGCATGGGCAGGGTCCTTGATCTAAGGGGAGGGAGCTGGAAGTGATGTACGTGTACCTGCTGCTCCTGCCCCAGTACAGTTCCCTGTCACCATACTCTGCTGTGCTGAGCCAGCAAGAACGCTGGGCCCCCCCCTCTGGGAAGCAATAACACTGTTGGCAGGGCTGCTCCTGGGCAGGCAGGCAGAAAAGCTCCTCTCAGGCTCTTGCCCTGCAGCGATGCCCACTGCTAGCGCAAGGTGATGTTTTTATCTTCCAAGCAGCGGCTTTTGTGGCACAAGCTCACATGACATCAGGGCTGTGGCCCACCCCCGTCAAGGCACAAGGCTAAGAACAGCACGAGGGGGCTCTGGCACTTGCTCCTTCCTTGTTGGTACCACCACCACCAGCAGCCCGCCAGCAGCAGGAGCTGGATGGGGCCACAGTCAGCAGCTCCGCCACTGGCACTTTGCTGGGATCCTGCAGGCAGTGGTGGTGCCAGGCTCCAGAACATGGGAGGCAGAGGAGCAGGCTGCCACTGCTGCCCCACAGGCAGGTTCACACTGTCCTCGCTGTGAGGGGAGGGTGTTTTGGTGCAATAATTACCCCTGCACTATGGGAAGCCCCGCTCAGTTCCGTTTTACCTACCTGTTGTTGCATGTACAGACCAAATCACCAACAGTGTGGTTGTGCTTTTGGGAGACATTTCACTTTTTCTTTCCAGCCCCCGACCTCAGACCGCTTGTCCTTTGGGTTACCCCACCTCTGTTCCAAGTGCCACCTGCCCTCCCAGCACCGGGAGCGTGTCGATGCAGTATTCCACGAACAGTGTGGGGCACGCACAGCTTGCACTCGAACTGGGGATTATTTTGGGGTTTTTTTTAGTAATTATATGTATTTGAAAGCTTTCCAAGTCCCCTCTCCCCGTGGAGTTGTACTGTTGCTGTACTGTGAGCTAAGTGTCCTTGTTTTCT
Source organism: Micropsitta finschii (assembly GCA_034783455.1). NCBI lineage: Eukaryota > Metazoa > Chordata > Aves > Psittaciformes > Psittacidae > Micropsitta > Micropsitta finschii. The sequence continues at coordinate 12,772 of JAVHNF010071799.1, forward strand.
ATGTGGATCTTGACCCTGGCTTGCTCTGTCTCACTGGGCTGGATGACACTGTATGTTGCCTCTTTTCTCCTTCACCCTTTCCCTTCCTGCTAGCCTCCCCTTCTCCCAAAGCTTTGGGTGCAAAGCAGCTTCCCATTTTGTGGAATTTTTATGTAGAATAAACATTTGTAACTGTAAAGCTCTGGCTGGCACCTCTGTTTCAGGGGAAGGGAGGAGATGATGGGGAACAAGGGCTGGAGTGCAGACAGCCCTGGGAGAACTAAAGCATACAAGCTGGGCCTGATGCAAAGTGCTCACAGGACGGATTGCCACAGGAATAAAACTGCCAGGAGGCAGACTTGCCCTCATGCGACACACCCTTATGGTGCCTGGGAAGCTGGCAAGAAACTAGGTGCTATGTTCCTACCTCAGTATTCCCCTTCAATGAGCACAAGATACAGGAGACCAGTGATAGTTCTGCCTCACTGACTGTTTAGTGGAGGGTGAACATAATGTTCTGCCTCACCTGGAGCTTCAGATGGTTCAGTGCACTCTCAAGAACATAAACAATGGCATTGCAGACACCAAGGGGCCTGAGCGCTGCCTGCCTTCACCAGGAAAACAGGGCTGGAAGCTTCACAGTGGGCTGTTGGACAGCACTGGAGCCAGTTTATACCTTCAAGAGCCACAAAGATTTGTCCCAGCAAGTCCCAGGCCTGCAGTGTCCACCTATGCCATCCACGAGAGGCTTGCTGGAGATGTCAACACACTATGTTCCACATCAGCAGTGCCCAAAGGAATTCAGAAGCGAGGGCGACGCTTTCGACCCGTGTATTTTGTGTCTGCTCGCACTTCCCTGTGGAGAAAATCAGAAAGCACCTAAGCACAATCGTTCTGGGAGGGGAGGGAAAGCGGGTTTATGGCAGGAGTTTGACCAAGTGCCAGCAGGCCAGCCCAGCCCAGTCAGCCTCAGCTGAAGCAGCTGAACTTACTTGCCCTGTCGTCGTCTACGTTCCTTCTTCTCAAGGATCCAGTCCCGGCTTTTCTTCACAGACTTGCCCTTGGCATTTCTGAACCGTGTTCTGCAGAGAAGGCAGACAGCAGCTGGAAAGGAACTGATGTGCAGGAGCAGTTTTCTGCCCTGGAGGATTGCCACCCAGACCTGGGCATGCCCTCTGCTTCATAAAACCAGCAAGTACCTCTCCTATGAGCCTTGGGGTGAAGAGGGGTCGGTGGTCAAACAGTCCAGCTCCAGACACAGTGAGGAAGAGGCTGCTGCCAGCCCTGGCTCTGAACTGAGGGATACCCACCCTCCATGGGCTGCAGCAGGCCAGCACTCCCCTGTGCCATTTCTGACACATCAGCAATACCCTGGGCAGTGGGACCTTGTGGGAATACAGACTTAAGCACAAGCACCTTCCCCTTGTCTGCTCTACTCCAAAGAAAGCAGACAAAGCTCTGGCTTCCCAGAAAACTGCCAGTTCTGCTATTACCTTCCAACACGAGGTACCCCCTGGACTAAGTGAGCATAGAAGTGCAGTGTAAGAGGCAGGAAAACAAGCCAGCCACAAGCTCCTGGCTGCCATGACGACTTTCCTCTGTTTTCTGTTCTCTGTCTCTCCCACTGGCTGCAGGAGGGGCTTCTCCCTGCACCACTACCATGGGAGGAGACCTGGACAGCAGGAGAAATCCACCAGGCCACAGCTAAGCAGAGTTAAGCAAACAATTTTACAGCAAAAGAAAGGCAACACCAGGGTTTAGGCACAGCAGCCTGACTCCCCAACAGACACCACTATGCTTGCTATCAGCAGCACTGTAAATAGCTCCCCTCACCTCACCACTGGCCTACACTACAGCACTGAGCTGGAGAGCCAGGAGCTGGACAGAAAGTATCACCCACAGCAAAGCCCCCCAAACTAACCTGTTCTGTTCCTTGTGTCTGGGCCCCTTCAAGAAGATAAAGTAGTGCCCATGTTGGGTTGCCAAGGGTCTTCCCAGTATCCTCTCTTCAGTCACTTCTCACAAGGCAGCACTGTGGCCCTCAGTCAGCAAAACCCAGTCCTTATAAGCCCCCCCACCCTCACTTGGGGAGAACTTCACCTCCTACACAATACCTCTCATTGGTGAACTTTGCCTGGTGCATCTCTTCTCCATCAGCACACTCGGTACCAAGGCCCTGAAAAGCAAATTTGGGAAGTTTCGCTCTCCTCTGGAACAGAGCTAACAGTTATGTCACCTAAATTAAGGGGAACCCAGGGCTCTCTAAAAGAAAGGACCAGAGCAGGAACAAACTGGTATTCCAAGAACTGTGACAAAGAAACCGTATCTCAGAGAGAGCAGGGGTTGGTGAGACTGACAGCAAATGTGTAAATGAAATCACTCTGCATGTGCAGAGCTGCCTGGCTCCCATTCTTGCCCACATTACCCAGCAGCCAGGAAGGCAACTCTGCTGCGTTGTGGAGCTGCTCACCTTTGGTAACGTGCCAGATGCCCCAACAAAGAGACAAAGGAAGAACCTAAAAGAACAAGAATAAGGAGCATGAAGCTGGGATTCAGTATGTAATTCCCAGTCCCCAAGCAAGACTGAGATTTTTGTTTGTAACAGTCTGTTTGTAACAGAGTCGCTTCTAATCTGTAACCTCTGTCCAGGACTATCCCTGGAAGTGTTTAAGGCCAGGGTGGACAGGACTTTGAGCAACCCTGCTGTGGCAGAGGCTTGGAACTGCATGAGCTTTAAGGTGTCTTCTAACTCCAACTGTTCTATGATTCCGTGAATAGCTTGGGAAAAAGAAAATCACTGCTAAATCCAGGCCTCACCCCCAAACACTCACATACACAGATGCACAGGACTCACTTCTTGGCTTTGGTGCTGTTTGGGTAATCTACCACCATTCCCCCGGTAAAGCCAGCTCTCATGGCCTGGGCAGTAATGAGCTCCAGCTGGAAAAAGAAGCACATGCAAGAGTTATTCAGTAGTCATCCACCAGCAATGCCCAAGAGACCTCTTGGCTCAGCCACAGCTAAACCATGTGTGCCGAAGATGGGTTGTTCCTGCTCCTGTTCAACTCTGCAGTACCATGAGGACACCAGTACCACTGCCTTCACTTGGTTCTCCCTGCTGCTCAGTCTAACCTGAGTTAACT
>JAVHNF010071801.1:0-13223 GCA_034783455.1 Micropsitta finschii
CCTTTCCTTTCCCCTTTCCTTTCCCCTTTCCTTTCCCCTTTCCTTTCCCCTTTCCTTTATTCCTTTTCAGCAGCTGCTACCAATAACTGTCAAAGACATGATACTGTCTTGATGGGCTTTTTATTTGACTCAGCGCAGCCACTCTTATGTGATTTAATGGACCAGCTCTTCTTTGGAATAATTCCAATGTCTTCAATGAATTTGAAGCAGAAATTATTTCTTGCATGTTTAACAATCCCTGCTTTGTTTCCATTTCAGCATTTCCTAAGGCTTAAAAGCTGCTCTTAGCCTCTGAACTTTTCCTTTGAGTTCCTGTCTTGGCTGTATCAATTGTGCTCAGTTTAACATTAACAAAAGCATTAAAAATGTATAAAAATATACAGCAGTATTTTATTAAATTGTCACAACAAACAGTGTCAAATAAGGGATGAAACTCTCAGACATCCTGGTGATGGGATGAGGATATACTACTGCCACTCTGGATCTGAGCGTTTTTAAGTACCTGGCAAGATGGGCAGATGAGCTGTAAAGTGCACACCCCTGTAGCAACTACAGGAAACCCCTGGAAGCATCAGCACAAGGGCTGAGTACCACTAAATGACCAGGGCCATCTGAGTCAGGTCCCAGCTCCTGAGACAGCTCCCTTGTCCTCTCTTTCTTTAGAAGAGGGAGGATCTAGAAGGGTTTCAGATTCCAGGTGAGCTCCAAGCTGTGCATCACTTTCTGATGGGGCACAGGCTCTCACATCCTTCTCCCTTTCTTTACTTTCCCATCCCAGTTTCCAATGAAAGGAAATCTTGAGCATGAGGTTCCCAGAAGATATTTGTGCCTCTGCTCACCAGACATTCTTTCACCAGGCTTCTAACTGTCACAGACACCTTAAACTTTGGGCAGGTGCTCTCTTGTCCCTTTGCATTCATACTGCCAACAGGGGCCCAGATGTAATTTGGACCTCTTACCTGACCCGAAGAACAATAACCTCCTGTCTATCTCAAAAGTGTCTCCACCCTCTCTTATGATAAGAGATATAATCATCCTCTATAAACGCAGGAAAAAAACACCCAGCAGAGGATGAGGGTGACACATGCACTGCTGTTCCTTTCTGTCCCTCACTGCCTAGAAGTGTTCAAGACCATGCTGGATGGGGCTTTGAGCAACCTGGTCCAGTGGAAGGTGTCCCTGTCCATGGCAGGGGATTGGAACTAGACGATCTTTAAGGTCCCTTCCAACCCAAGCCATTCTGTGAATCTATGCCAAGAGGAAGGTCCTGCCCTCAGGTGTGCTTCGGCATGGGAGGCTGTGCAGCCCTGGGTGCCTGCACTGCAGTGTGGATGGCAGCCACGGGAACTCCTTGGCCATCAAGACCTTGCTGCCAGCTCTCCTGGGTTTCAACCCATCCTGAAGAAGTGATCTAGCAAAGCACAGCAGAGATGCTAAATGCTGCATTCTCATCTGCTAGAAAGAGCTATTTGTCAAGGCTAATGCAGTCTATAAACAGAGCATTTAGCAGTATCCTGTACAATTTATAAAGAATAAGCCCAGCTCTCCATCTGTTTCCTGAAAATTAATTGGAGAGTCCTCCCTCCTAGCTACTCTCCTCCTTTAGAAACAAGTCTTACAATTATAAGGAAAACCTTTGCAAAGCTGGAGCAGCAATTAAGCCAGGGCGTCTGATCTCACCTTGACTTGATCTTTCACAATAGCCAATATTTGGCACTGGTAGAAGGGACTGTGTATTGAGAGCCACCAATCGCCTGGCTCAGAAGAGACAGCAGCTTCTGCTTTCATTTCCTGAAACCAGGGACTCCAAAAAAAAGCTTGATGGAATGATTAAAAATAAAGATGGGCTGAACTTTTACCGGGAAGGAACTGGGAATGCCTTTCTCACTTCTGCCCACCCTCAGTTGCATGTACAATGGAGCAGCTTTCTGTACAGCCACAAAATCCAGAATGGAGTGGTACTGAGCATTGCTAGCACCCAGCAAAGCCAATCCTCTGGGTTATGTCCTAGAAACCAGTTGCAAGACTATTCTGTCTTCCATGTAGTTTCATATTCCCTGGAAATCCATGAGACCTGATTAAACAGACCCCTAGGAGTCTCTCTTCAAAGGATATTTCATAAAATGAAAGCAATTTCTACTGGGAGACAGAACCATTGCAAAGAATCAATGGTTCTTTGGACTCTTGGGATGTCTGATTTCATGTACATCAGTGTAGACAGCTGTACTATCTTTCTACTATTATTGAAAGCTTGAAGTTTAATTCTTGTCCATAGATAGTAACAATAAGCCTGTTCTGAAGCTCATTGTGTCAATAACAAATTTTCCATTGATGTTAATAGACTTTGTCCCAGTATTAGGGAAGGGTATTTAGTAGAAAAAAATTGTCCAGTGCGCAGCTATCCATCCATCTCTTACCCACACAATTACTGTAACAACCATCCCTCGGAGATTCCAGCTGTGACACTATTCCTTCCTGCCTTCTGAGACTTGATTTACATTCAAGAGTCTGAGACTTCCACCTGGCTGCCTTGCTTTCCTCTGGATGTAGTTTCTAAATACACTTCAGTTTATCCTGCAGCCTAGTTTTTCACAGGAGAAAATATTCTTTTGTTGGATTATTATATGAACCAGATGCTCCTTTCAATATGCTGATGCTCATTCAGTATCTGAACGGAGCTGAGCCAAGCTGAATGATTCCAGGAGTGAGTTAGCACTTACAGAACAACTCCAGCTGACAGATCAATCATTAGATGGGCCCTTACAGTTGGGAGATTAATGGCAGTGCTTCAAAATGTTGGGGTTTTTTTGCCCATCAAGTTCCCACTAGTAATGTCAGAAAGTACCATCGCGCACCAGCACTATCTACCAGTGAGAATTTCTGTCATGCCAACAAGGCCATTTTCAAACAAAAAATATGGTGGTGTTATCTCCTGTAGCCAGAGCTTGCTACCTCGAGCTTCCTAGCTTCCTCGAGCACAGGGAGTTTGAGGCTGTGTGTAAGCTGTTGCTAATCCTTTGGTAGCTCCTGGTCACATCTATGCTGTTGCTCAATTTCCAGTTAAGTGTCATGACAAAAATCTGGTTGTGGCTATAGAGAACAACTGCCCCACTTCCTGAAGCCCTGTAAACTCACATACAAATTATGTGTTCTGAAAGTCCCAGGTAGTTCTGCTGTCAGCTCCTGAGCCAGCTCTCTCCTGTATGATTGAGTAAGCCTGGCAAACACACCTTGGCTAATAAGTGTGAAGGCGGGGCTAGGAGTGTGCTCTTTCTGGACTTCCTCACCCTGTGAATGGGAGGACAATGCAGAGAAGAGTGATTCTGAGAAGCAGTTGTGCTTTTGGAAGGGTGGGAAGTCCTCCATGCAGGACTAAGCTGGTCTGGACAACTACCCAGGGTGGTAGTACTGAAGGAAGGGAACAGGATTTATGTTCCATAGCTTTTGTTTTGCTTACCCAGCTGTACAGTTATGCTGGAGGGTGGACAGAGAGCTATGTCTGTTCTGAGATGCCATCAGTTTGTGGTACATTTGTTGGATTGATTGGATAGTGTTTGATGCACTTTTGTTTGGTGGTATCTTTGCTTGTTCTTTATTGCACACACCAGCATTTGGAGTGCTTCCTCGATAGATGCACCACCACATTTGTCACAGGGTATCGGAGCCAGCATCAAGTTATTGGTCCTACTTCCAAGAGAAGAGGAGCCAACCTTTATCATTTTAACTGGCACTGTACCTTGGAAAATAAGCGTAGAAATGTCCACAGGAAGAGTAAGAGCAATTATATATGCAATTATGTATTTGGATTTCATATGCACACACAAATTTCTTTTACTTGGCATAGATATATAAACATACCTGTCAGGAAATACCATCTACACCTATAAACTCATGCATACACACACATCCATTTTCACTCATACACATACATACATGCAGGTATGTATGTGCTTATATACATATACAACCTCCCAATGACTATTATGGTTCTGTCTTGATCTGTTTCAAGGCAGAGGGGATATTTCTAACCTTAAACAGTTGCAGATAAATGGTATCCCCTATTGTGGAGCTGTTTCTAATGGTTTTGTTTTAGCTGCGGGATGGCTCCATTCTAAGGTAGATAGCACTAAAAGAAACAAAAATGCATACTTTTTTTCTTTTAAGCCTGTATTCTTTCTTTGTCCTTCTGTTAATTTCAGGGCTTCAGAATATGTTCGCTATCTCCTGGGCTCCTTCTGTGGGATGCTAGTTCTGCAATTTGTCTAGGTAACAAATTGGCTTGCTTTGCAGGTTTGTAGCTTGAACCAGAACTGCCAGTGGGAAACTCAGCTGAATAAAATGAAGGAGACCCTCCAGGCACCACATGAATTTACAGCACAGATTGCCAGTGCCACTTAGAAAACAGAATGAGATCAAACGCTAACCCATCTATGTCTGCAGGATGCTATGGAATCCAACATGGCCAAAAATGGACACGTCAGCCTTTCTTAAATGTGACTTACATTTCTCATACATCGACAGAACAGAAGGATACAGACTGGTTCTTTCAAGGCATTATGAGACTTATGTATACGCTTGCATATGTTTACTGCATATATGTATTTCTGTAGTCAAGTTACTGTAGGCATGCTTTTTTCTTAATGCAAATTGCTTTAAAATGTTCTCTGAATACATTTAGTAACACATATTCTTGTACAATGAAACTCTGTGTGAAAGAGCCATTGATTACTGTCCCTTGCAAACCGAAAGGCAGTGAATGTGGTGGAAGCTGTGCACGTTTCTATGATCCCAGTAGATTTATGATTTAATAAACAGCACAGAAAAAAAAAATCATCTAAGAAACCCCTCCAGCCCTGTCTATCTGCTGAGAGCACCTAATTGCTCCAGAGCTCAATGAGGAGTCACAGTTTAATAAACTCCACCTGGTGTTGTCTCACCACTGCTGTTTCGTACATCTCTATTGCCTGGGATGTCTGAGGTTGATTTTATTGTTCTGAATCTTTTTATTATGCTCAAGATAAATGAGAGATTGAAAATTCTAATTTGCAGTGACCCTGTTCTTTGAAGGGGCCTTGGGACAATCAAAAACACAAATGAGGCTCATAGTTTTGTGTTTTAAACTGTTTATTGTCACTGCAGGGTCTAGTCTCAAATCTGCAAAGCTTCTTTACCTGTATATTTAAACATATGTTTAAGACCATTTGTTTTATCCAAATGTAACCATGTATTTAATTCTATATCTACATGTAAGAGTTCATTTCAATGAAGTTGCAAAGCAAGATACAGTAACTTGAGTTTTCATAGCAAGTCAGAATGAAGCTGTAGCACAGTTCTAAACAATATGCAAACTATGACATATATTTCAGCTAATGTCATAGGAGGAAGGGAACATTTCTGGCCCAGGGAAAAGATTGACACTGACAGCTAATAGGTGAAAAAACTCCTAAATCACATCAAACCTCCTAAATCACACAAAAATTGAAGCTGTCACCATGCTAAGAACTCTAGGAAAAAAAACCCTCAAACCCCAAAACTCTCCATCTGTCTAACCATTGTCAGAAAATGAGGTAAATGTGTGAAACCAAAGAGGAGTATAAATTCACTCCAATTGCTCCCAGATGCTTCAAGCAGGGAAGAGAGGGAGATTAAATCAGCTTTATTGAAAGAGAGAGAATTCAACGCATCCAGAGTGGAACAAAAGTAAACTGAAGCCCACATTAGTGGTATTGAAAATGGACAGTCTTTTCTCAAGGAGAACTTGATCTGAGTATAAGTAAAATGAGTTCTCTGTTAGATTTTATTTAAGAGGAGAAGGAAAAACCTCATGGATAGACCACAGGAACAAAACCCCTGATTTAATTTTAACAAACTACAGTGAATGCTGGAGATGGATGAATGACAGGGAGGTCTAAGTGGATAAGAGGTTAGTGTAGATTCCAGAAAAAACCCAGCCTTTTCATCCATTTCACTACACCTAACACAGTGCCTGCTGCTTGTTGAGCCTTTGTTTTTTTTTTTTCCTCTTCTTTGCAAGCTTTGTATTTATGCTGGTTTGAAATCAAGTTTTGCTTATATAAGATGCTACACGATCTGAAAAGGTAGAACTAGGAGAAATGTGACAGAGGTAATTATTTGCTTCTTCAGCCAAAAGTCTCCCAAAGATATGTTGGATATCTGATTGCTTCGGATGTTTACTACAGCGGACACAGAACAGACAGCTGTGTATGAGCCTGCCTTGGCAAAAGAGTGGAGTAGGTAACCTCATCTACCCTTTCAGTCCCTGAGCTTTGATGATTCATATTTTGCAAGGGCAACTTTGCTTATAAATAAGAGCAGGTTTAGCAAGTGAAACCGGTTAGCCTTTAAACACAACACAAACGCATGCCTCCTTACAAAAGGAAGAGCTTGAATCCAAACAGCAAACCCCTCTTGCTGTGAAATGTTTTCCAGAGTTTAATTTCACATGTAGGACCAGTAGCATTCCCAGCAGGAAGGCAGAATGAGTCATGGGGGATGTCGGGAACTGGGATGAGAAAGCATTGCAAAAGTACTCATAACACAAATTGCTTATCATTCTGTTCTTTGTTCTTCTAAAAGAGATGACTTTGGCACTGTAACCTGTTCCAAGGAAAGAGAAAAACCAGGAGGGTGCTAGACTGAAGGCTATTCGCACCAGCACCATCCTGAAAGGCAGCAAAATTGCTTCTTATTCAATGTAAGATAAAGGAGAAAAAACCAATATATTTAGAAAGTGGGACTGCTTCTTTGTTGCCCTGCTTCTGTGTGGGCTGATTTATTGATGAGAGAGAAAAAACATCACTCTGGTTTGACAGAGTTCCTACCTGTTTTCAGAGTCCTTTGCACTATTCTGCATGATAAAGTGCAGAGCAAAGATGTTCACGTATCTTGGCAACAATAGAAACTAAAAAATCACCCTCCATCCAGTTTATCTCCAGCTTGATGCTGACTTGTCATTCATAATATTGCCAGTTCAGCTTAGAGAAAAGCAGCCACTGAGGAAGAAGGGGTTTTGCCTGACTCCAGCTCAGAGCAAAATCACACAGTCCTCAAAACAGCTTACACTGGCTGCCATTTCACAGGGGCATTTATTCCTGAAACCTACCTACCCAAGTGAGTTCACCTACCTTGTGGAGCAAAAAAGCCTGAAACTCTTCCCACCACATTTCTCTGGATTGGATGGTTGAAATGGTGTCTTTGAGCAATGGCAGAATAGTTGGAGAGGGAGTAGGTGCAAGGATCAATTCCAGCTGCTTATATTTAGATTGTTGGTGTTTTAAGTATTGATGTCTTTTTTTTTTTCCCACTTTTTCTTTTTTTCTTTTTTTTTTTTTTTCTATTTGTGGGTAAAAATAAATAGACATATATGTTTGCTAAAAAGTGCCTGTTTTAAACAAGACACCATGTACCAAATGCAGATTCACAAATTGCAAAGTCCAACAATCCTCTCCAGTGTTACCTCAGTGCAGATCCTGGTACACACGTGGCATAGTATCAGATTAACTTCTTCAGGGAAAGGGAGAGTGATTTTCTTACTGATATGGTAGGCAATTCATCTTGTTGTGAATCAATGAAATCACGGCAAAGACAATCTATACCAGCATAGTTTATCCTCCTCCTTAAGTAATGTGTATTCCTCACCTGATTTTGCTGCTCCCCATGAAGCAATTACTTCAGACCAGAATCTTCTCTGATTCAGAGTAAACAGTATCCCGCCAAGCTGTGGGAAATACGGAGCTGTCTCATCGTGGTGGAGGTCAGTCAGTTCACTTCATCTATACAAGCACAGCCCAGTGTTTTGTTCCTCTGGCAGACAGCAGAGTCAAACACAGGACCAGTGCAAAAGCCCAAGGGGCCCTTTCTTCCCCTCCTCACCCCTGTGGCAGTCACCCACACCAGGGCAAAGTGGGGGAGAGATACTTCCCTCATGATCCAGTGACATTTAAATCCAGCCCACGCTGGGATAAGTGGCTGCGCTCCCTAGGGGCCTGAGAACAGAGGCCAACAGCAAACACACATGATCAAACAAATGTGTTCAAATAGACATTGTCTTGTCTCTAAAATGTACAAACACACAACACTTTCATGGCATTTGGGCTTTTTCATTTTATTTGGGTATCTATCTCCAAAACGGGTGCCATGAACTTTTTCCTCAATGCTTTCCCCACTGTGCATGGGGGGAGTAGCCCAAAGGCATTTCCCTTTGCTTTTGCCTGTTCACAGCAAGTTCCTGAGGAACTGAGAGAAACAAGGGTCTTCCGGCTGGTGGGCTTGGGGCTGAGCAAGTCACCTGCTTGTGAAATGTCTGTCATATGTGGGGACCTTCTGCTTTCCCAGGAAGTAAGAGAAAAGGCAGAGCAGGTCCCTGGTACTGTGCTCCATAACAACCCAGGGCATCTGGAGATGGAGGAATAAAGGGATATGGATTTCTAATGGAGAGCAGAATAGAAAGACAGTATGGGAAAATGGGTCCATACTTATAGACACACCCCACAACACAAGGATCTCATCACTTTGTTCAGCAGTGGGAGACATAGGAAGACCCGTATCCCAGGCTTAGCCCTGTTTATTTCACTTTTAGTGTAGGATTTGGTTTATTTAAGTTTTAGCATACATATGTAAGCCAGTCACACTAAGCTCCCTTTATAGTTAATGGACAGGAAGGGGAACTTCCAAGCCATTGTTCACCTGATCTGCTGTAAATGATTTCTGCAGGCTGAGACAAATTGAACTTTCAGTGTTTTTCAGCTATGGTGATTACTTTCTAATCCTCACAAGGTAAAACGTTTCATAGACCTGTAGTGAATGCCCAATAAATTCAATCTCCTAGAAAGCATCCCAGTAAAGAGAAGATAATTTTTACTTTATTAGACAGCTTCTTTCACAAAGCAACATTTTTTAGATAATCCATTGAACAAAGTATCTTACATCATAAATTATCACTGAAGGAGCCTGCTGGCAGGGTCATGTGTCTATAAATGAGATCCATACTTCAATATCCTGCCCAAATGCCTATCCACATTGCTGTCCCTGCCCAGAAGCACTGCAGGGGCAGTGAACTCTGCTTACCAAAGTGGCTGAATGTGCTTATCCACTAACCTGCCACCCCTTCCACCTCAAAGTCTGACTTGCCACATATCTGAACTTCAGGAAGCTGAGGTGGCATTGCAGCCCATCTCATCTGGTTGGCACGCAGGGTCACAGGATGGTGAGAAGCTCCTGATGTTCCTCATGGATCATGTGCACCCTAGAAGGGCTCTTTTGAAGGGGGTGCAGTCAGGACAACAGCACAGTGCCTGGACAACCTGTCTTACCTACCCCAGCTATCAGAAGATCAGAGGATCCCCTGACCTGCATGGCACATCATGGGATGGGAGAGACACCATTGCTCTGCATTGTAAATCCATTAAGCAAAGGTGGATAGGGAGGGAGCCAGGTGGGACCTTCATGCTAAAACACACATGACATGGCAGGTCTGAGGGCTGCAGCTGAGTGTTTCAGGGAGGAGTTATGTTTAATACACCTAAGCTGGAAGGACAGGTTACTCATGCATATGGCCTAAAGCAAGGAAGAAGCAAAGATGAAAGCTGGGGAATCCCAAAGAGAGGAGAGGTGTGAGTACACACACCTCAATAAAGAAAAGCCTGAACTTCACTTTGGGAAGGGCAGCTAGTGCTGGTGTAAGAAGAAGTACACAAAGAACTGAAAATCCACTGGTGCCGTACTCACCTTTTCCTCCCATTTTAACAGTGCATGTTTTTAATTGCTTAACTGGAGGAGTGGCTGCTCACATCTGATATAGCGTAATGCAGGGGTGAGCATGGCTGTGGCAAACAGCCTTCCCTCTCTTATCCTCAATGCTTTTGTCCTTGTACATATGTGTCCAAGGCACGTCCCACAGATTTTTGTCCTGAGAGGTTAGAAGTGCTGGCTCACAAACTGAGCAGATGGCACACGGGCCCATAAGGCATGCGACTGATCTGCTGAATGATGTTTAATAGTAAATATTATTAACTTTCCTACTGGATGGGCCACAGATTCATGGAAGTCTTGGAGGCTATTGGTGATATGCTGGTTCAAACATTTGGAAACCACTCCTCTAGGAGTCCTTTCCAGGCAGCTGTGGGAGAATTTGTCTGTCCTCTGTGAGAGAGAACAAGCAGGACTGTCATCACCCGAGTGATCTGAAAAGGAAATGAGTTCAACTAAGCAGAGCTCTGGCTCTAACTCACACCTAGTCATGTAAATTAATCTTAACTTCCATTACAGACATACAAGTAAGGGGATGAGTACACTGTCACCTGTGGTACTTTTCTGGATCCCTTCTTTTACACAGTACTGCACACAAGACTGTCTGAGATCATGAAACTGCTGACTTTGTCTTAGAGTAACTTCCTGACAGAAGGTAGTAAGTACTATGGAGCTCATACACAGCAATATGTCATTTAGGAAAAACTTGTTTTTTAGTCTATATTGCTATATTATAGCACAGGTTTGTTTTCTACACACTAGGTAGACAAACAAACCAAGGAGACATTGAGGGTTTGGGCCTGTCTCTGTAGTGAAGACCTGTCCTACTCAAGCAGAAGCACTATCCCAGTCACAGAGGATCAGGAAACCTGATCACAGGCTCCCTGAATTTCTGTATGAAGCAATCACAATTACACAACTCATAATTGAGTTTACTGCACTTAACACTTTGTTCTTTATTACAATCTTGACTAATGTAGCCTTACCTTAGAATAAAACCCTGCTTCTGGTAACACTGGGGTGTTAACATAATTATTCATTGTCTGTGTGTTGTGCTTGTGCCAGTGCCAAAGATCAGATGTTAATAGTGAAATCCGAAGAGTTTATTATGAACAAAAATAATTAGCTTCCTGTTCTGTAGGAGCAAGTCTGTTGTCCACCAGTCTAATTAGAACGTCAGTCAGTCTTGTGTCATGTTGTAACCAGATCTCTAAAATGTTATTTTTTAAGGTTCGAAGGCCTGACAATAAGGCAACTCATCTGGATATCACATGAAAAGCCTGACTGCTTTCATTTATGCCTGTACCACCTTATTCACTGAAGGGAAATTATACAGCTAAGATGCTGCTGTAATTATTTTTGTCCTTGTTACTATTGCATGCTATAATTGTAGCAACTTTTTATTTCTGTAGGGTCTACAAGCTCCTGTGTGTGTAGATAGAAAAAAAAGAATAAATCTAAAATCCAAGGAAACCTGAAACTGAAGTCAAAAGCAACAAAAGCAGATAGAGTCCACCTAAGAAAAGATATGAATCAACTGTAGAGACTTCAAGTAGACCAAAGAGAATGACTAAACATCTGAGAAGAGATATAGCAACTATTTTCCAGCACATGAAAGATTGCTGCAAATAATGAAGGAATTAATTTTTCCTCCAGTATTCATGCTAGATAGGGCAAGATTTAACATGCAGTGGCAAATACTTAGTTGAAACATGAAGAAAAGTCTTTCTAATTGCAAGGACAGTGAAGCAGGGGAATAGACTTTCTAGGAAGGCTGCAGAAAAAGTTTTCTCTGAGCAAGTTAGACATCCGCCGTCATCGTGGATCCTCCTGTGTGATTAGATGACCCTAGAAGGTTCCTTCTGCTTCATGACTGTGTGAGATAGCTGAGCAGACTGTCAAGGCAGTGAAATAGATATATTCCGAGATGATGGGTGAGGGTCAGAAGAACAGTAGTGTTGTCTAGAGTCACTGGGACAGGAGCTGGCAGGAGGTTGTAGTCATGGTATGTCAAGAGAGGTTAAGTGACAGCAAAGGCCCACAGGAGCTTCTATAGGACCCGATCTGGGGCTTGAGGGAGTGTTTCTAAAAGGCAGTTTTAAAGAATCTGTGCTATAAAAGAATTTGAGTCCACAGGCTATGTTTGAAGAGCAGGCCTTTGTCTGACCATGGTGCAAACACACAAAAGGAAGCTAGGCACTGCCAGAGGTGGTCGACATCCAATTTCTTCACTACAAGGCTGCTGAAATCCAGTCACTGCCATGCAAAGCTTTATCTGGAAAGCACAATGGTTTATGGATAATGGTGACTTATTTTTCTAAACAGCTTCCTGCTCACACAGGAATTTTTATAGCTGGCAAGTAAAAAGCCTAAAATACCCGAGACAGGCTCTGTCACTGCAAAACATGCCATACAAAGTATGGAGCAGGGGAGGGGGTCAGGCACCCTAATATTTTGACATGTAGCTCTCTCTCCTGAGAGCTGCTAGCTCCTGATCTGAAACATCACCAAATCTTTTACTACATCTGCTCAGAAAGGCAGGGCAAAAGAGCTGGGATAAGTTCATATAAATCTCTCCCCAGGTCTGTGTTGTGCAATGATGGTTTCTGTTCCTCTTCTTGCAATAATAAGCTGCAACTGCTGCTTCAGGGATTCTACAAAGGGTGCAGTTTATGTAATATCCACTTAGAAATGACAAGGCCTTCTTTTCTAGGCCTTTCATGTAGTAATACACCCACATGCAAGCGGTGCACACAAGTGACGTATCACCCAGAGGCTGAGACTTACTGCAGAAATTGATAGTAAGCTGTTGTTATTCTAATTATGTGGCTGTCTTCCTTAATTAAAGCTATGCCACAGGTCATTTACCCCAGTGCAGAGTCCACGAACATTAATCCTGACAGTGTTTTGGAATCAGAGAGTTCCCATTAGCATAGGATTGGCTGTGAGGGAAGTATAATCATCTGAAACCCTTTACGAAGGAATGTAAATCAGCATCCATGCCTCCCATGTACTATTTACAGAGCGAATTATTTTACTGGCTAGAAATGAAAATGAGCACGGCACAATGACATTCATATTTGCAGTTCAGGCTGTACTCTGTTTGCACTGGGGATTTGTATGTCTGTGTCTGTCCACAGCCAGAAACTCCAATTATCATCTCTGATGGCTTACCAGCTCTTGAAGCTTGTGCTCCTTCCCATGCAAAGTACTGCAATCTGTTTACACCTAAGTTATGACTGAGAATAAAAAATAGACTTTATAATGCCTTATTAATCATAGAATCATAGAATAGTTAGGGTTGGAAAGGACCTTAAGATCATCTAGTTCCAACTTCCCTGCCAAGGGCAGGGACACCTTACACTAAACCATTCCACTCAAAGCCTCATCCAGCCTGGCTTTGAAAACCACCAAGGATGGAGCATTCACAACTTCCCTGGGCAACCCATTCCAGT
>JAVHNF010071803.1:28292-42277 GCA_034783455.1 Micropsitta finschii
GACCATTCCCTGAATGGAAATTCCCTCCCAGACTGCTGAATGCTGCTGCCTATGGGATGTTTAAATTCCTGTGGTGACTTCAGAGCAGTGGTAAAGGTTGACTGAGAAGTGTCTGAGAGGCACACACAGAGATGTCACTGTTTGCGGGACTGATTTACAAAACACTGTGAATTTCACAACGCTGCCGAAGTGAACACTAAATCAGGAGTGACGGGAGAGCTCCCTTGGGAAGGTGTGTGTGAGCACAGGCACACGCGGGGTGCTTGGACAATTACCCCCAGATAATTCCCACCACACTCTGGTGAACTTTGCTCTGCTCACCACATGTCATAGAAAGAGGCAGTTAATGTTACTTAACATTTGGCTGTTTTTCCCAGATTAGATGTTGTTGACTCATTTGGTAGCTGCATAACGTCCTTGGAAAGGTTAAAGGTTCCAAATCAAACAGGGCAGAAACAGAGAAAGATCACTAAGCCAGTGGTGGACATGGACCTTCTTCTGACCTTCAACTGTAGTTCCTGCCAGGTCCCTCAAACCGCTTTTCTGTTACTATTCACATTTTTAATGCAAAGTAACTCTCTCATAACCTCAGAGCTTAAATTCATTGCTTCTGATGTCACTGATTTAAAGCATGATAGAAAATTTAAATCAAGTTTTGAATAGAAAAGGCATAACTTGGGAGTGTAAATGAGTCACAGATCTCGTATGTTACACTGCAAGAGACTTCCACTGAGATCAGGAGGATGTGACAATGACATCCTTTTTTGCATGCTACTAACTCAACAGAACAAATAAGACAGCTACAAAGGCTTTAGGTGTGTAAAGAAAAAAAAACAGTGTTTAAAGAAAAAGGAAAAAAGCTGTGGTCTTTCTATAGGTCCTTTTGTACTGCTAAATCCCAGTTCATCTCAGAAATCACTCAGAGACCAGCCATGTGGAGGCTGCACAGGGCTGTAGTAGATACCACTCACTTGGCAGCAGCAACTGCACGATGCTGCGCATCATTGCCACCCGCTTCACTGAAACAGATTTCTATGTTTCTTGGATCACCCATTCAGAAATGAGCTCTGCCCATGGCAGATTGCTGGTGAGCGGCACGTGATGGATGTCTGTTCAACATCCTGTGCCCTGGGTGCTAAATATCGTCTTGGCACTCAATGCCAGGGCTCAGCACTTGACCCACCTCTGCCCATGTCTCTGTGCCATGTTACCCGCAGTCTGGGCATGTTTTTTCTCTACAGTGAATGAGGGCTATGCTGAGCTCACCAAAGAGCTGAGCCCATAATAAATGACAGGTTATTATGCTTAGGTGGCCTTGAACTTTCTGCCCTCTTGAAATCTGTAGTATGTCCCATACTGATAGCCAAGAATAAACCTAAAGCCCTTCACAAACACACTTGCAGAGCAGAGCAAACAGCCCTTCAGCAGGAAGTGGGTTATCTGCCCAAATGATCTTTCAACAGGCTCTTCTGCCTAAACCAGTCACCTCTTCCAGCTTCCCCTTGGGAGCAGCCACTGTGATTTGGCCAAGGATAGTCTGCCTGCACCTTGCATCATCATAGAAACAGCACATCCAACCAGTGCTTCCAGGTGATAACCTGTGGCCTGCTCATCCCTCTTGTCCTAGATGCAGCTAATACAGAGGTATAGTTGGATCTGTTGATGCATTAGTGTAAAGGAATCTGGAGAGCAGGGCTATGTGCCCTGGAGGATGAAGACTTCCCTGACCATGGCCAAGGCTCCAGGACAGTGCTGGCTTGCCTCTCTCTGCTCTGTACATCACTGACACGGCACCTCTGCAAAGTGTTTCTTCAGTTATCACCTCACCTGGAGCTTAATGTCACCATTCCATTTGGAGCAGGAGAGGCTGTTCAGCAGAGGGACAGCCCAAGAGAGCTGCAGGTGCCTCCCTGCACAGAATTGGTGTCTGCAAGGACCTGTCTTTGGCCTTGCCTCAGAAATCCTCACTTCCTCTCTCTGACACACCGCAGTTACTTCAGATTCCTTCTCCCCTCCTTTTTCCCCCATCCACAGCCTTCCTGGTATTGTATCTGTGACTGGAAGCACTGTTCCTGGAAAGGTCTTGCTAGAGTCATCGAGGGACTGATTTTCAGGTCTCATGTGGGCACTGATACCAGAGAAACTGCTGGCTGGACTATGTCCAGCTGTTCTGTTACCATAATTGTGTGTGTTTGTTCAAAAATCATGTGGTTCTCTCTGCTGGCACTTGCTCATCAAAACAAAATAAAACCTAAATTTCCAGGCTTCTATTTTTGCCTTCAAATGCTTTTGAATTTGAATTCAATCTCTGTGTACTGCCCCCTCTGCAAGATGACTGTTCTTCACTTTCACAGCTGGAGCTCAGTACTGTGACTGCATGATCCTCAGCAAAGCACAGAGAGGGATCCTTAGGAGTCACGTCCCAGGTTGGGCAGTCATTAGGCGCTCGCTTGGAGCGATGCCGAGCTTTGAACAGAACCAGGCTGCAGCTGAGCATGATGCTGCTGCTGCTGCCGAACTACCCAGAGCTCAAGATGTGCCAGCTGAGGGAGGACAGAAGATAACAGATAGAGCAGTTTACCAGAATAAACATACCCCATTTGTCAGCACTGGGAGCAATCTTAGATTGGCAGCATGAATCTGTGCTGGTTCAGGGATCTGCAGTGTGAGGCTATGGGTTCTCAAACCTGGTCAAGCACCCTAAAACTGCGTTTAAATCTTGAATCTGTGGTCTCATGTTAGCAGAGCTATCTAGAAATTCCTTTTGGGCTGTCTCTAATCTCCTTGACAGCATCTCATGAAGCGGAGTTACCATTCTCAGCTTAGCCATGGCTGCATGACACAGCAGCAGCAAGAGCAGCATGGGGTATTCCCGTTCCTGCTTCCTACAGCCAAGACAAGGGTCAAGGTACCG
The DNA here is from genome assembly GCA_034783455.1 of Micropsitta finschii. Classification (NCBI taxonomy): domain Eukaryota; kingdom Metazoa; phylum Chordata; class Aves; order Psittaciformes; family Psittacidae; genus Micropsitta; species Micropsitta finschii. Next base: position 31,207 of record JAVHNF010071803.1, read on the forward strand.
GATGGGCTGCAGTTGGCCTCTGAATTTATGAGTGTTTCAGCCTCCCTGACCCTGCAGTGAAGTTTAGGTGAAAACTGCAGCCCATGCTGAGCTACTCTCTATTCCTCAGTTTTCATCTGGTTTCTCTCAGGAAAAGATACAAGTGGTGGTACCAGCGCTCATGTTATAGATTTCTGAGCTCCAACAGCCCAGCCTGCGAGCTACATGAACATTTAGCTGCTCTGCCTCTGTTTCTTCCTCTAAAACTGAATTAAAATCACAATGAAAAACCTACTTTATCAATGCTGGATGATGGCCAGAGACTGAATATGTGACTGCTCAGTTATTTTCAGCTTGGAATCCCCTATCATTTTCTATCATGGTTCCCTAGACAAAACGCTGCATTTCAACAGCAAGATAAACGCAAACATGAACAGAAAAAGGTCTACCTTATCTTGTCATCATCTGTTAGCTGTGTGATGTGAATGGCTTGACATATGATACTTGTGGGCAATATTTTATCCAGAGTGTGGATTCCTGTGCTTCCAGATGCTGTTTGTCAACTTCCCCAAGGAGTCCCTTGTGAGTATGGGGACACACTCTGCTCTGAGCCACACCAGGATGTGTCTGAAATACTTTAGTTGTCTGTAGTAGCATAACCGGATTTTTATCAATGTAACTGAGACAAGATTCTGTCCAAGATGTTCTAATAAAAACAAGAGTCTGCCCTGGGAACACAGAGCATGTGATAGGTTTTTTCCAGCTCACTCAGCACTGAAGAGCTGAAAACAAGATGGTGCTGCTTACAAAGTCATGGAGGTGCTGACATTCCTCATGCCTTTCACATTACACATCACAGCGACAGGGGTATCTAAATGAGGCTCCTGATGTCTTCAGGGATGGAGGTTTTGCTTGGAGATGAACTTTGATAGTGATGGACTCTGTAACTGCCTGACGAAATATGGGGCAGGGACAGGAGGTCAGCGAATAGTAGGGAAATGTGGGTTGCTGTATGTACTGACACTGTTGTCACTGCAGTAACCAAGTGTCCCCCCAGTTGCGTGCTACCATTTCTAGCCTGTTATGGTGTTGGCAAGCCCAGTTATGTTTTCTTTTATGCCTCTGGATCAAGAGGGGGGCCTGTTATGCAGAGGTGGTATATGTGGCTGGTGGTGATTACATCACTTGCTAGCTACTCATGTTTTGATAAAGTCCTCTGCCATGGCTTCCTGGTGTTTTGCAATCCCATGAGCAGTAGTAACCAGCTCAACGAAAATGAACCTTCATTAAATCCACGAAACATGTGGCAGGAGTGTGGTCAGGGTTTTTTGCCAGCTGTGGACCTGCAAGATATGAAACCAAAGTAAGCTGATGTGCAGATTAAAGAATGCAATAGCACAGAGCTTGTAAATGTGTCTCCTCCTTCTAGACCCAGATTATCAGGCAAGTGCTCCCTGACCCGCAGCACATACAGGGAGACACCAAATTACAAGGGCTTCCCTCCCCCTCAATGGGCTGTGGGGAGGTCTGTCTTTGTTTCCTTTGAGAACAGCTAGTTCTTCTTCTCTGCAATGATCCTATATTGTAAGTCTGGAGATAGTAATTCTGATGTGTCCCCTCTGTTCGTGTCTGTGATTTGGATGCAACCTCTGGCTCAGGAAGACCTTCAGCTGCTGATTGCCAGAACTGGGAGTGCCTCTGAGGGAAGGGTTCATGCACGTTTTGTTCTGCTGCTTATTATCTCTTCCTGATCATCCTCAGTTGGTCACAGCTGGAGGCAGAACACTGGTCAAGCTGGACTTCCCCTCTGAGCAGTTCAGTTTTGTGTTTTCCTAAGAGGTGTCTGATTTCCCACAGAAGAAAATGAGTCTCTTAATGATACAATATGGAAGCTGCTTGACAAGGCAGAGCCTGGATTTTTTTCCTTTTGGATAGGTAATAGGTTAAGAACAAGGGGAAACCATGCAGCTAGGATGTGAGGAAGTAGAGGGGACCTCATGGATGAAAGGCGTGAGGATACAACCTCTGGTATTTACCATCCAGTGTGTCAATGACCAAAGATACACTTCTACTGGTACCAAACCTGCTCAGTGGGAGTTGTGTCTCCATATGGTGGCTTCCATCACAATGCAGATGCTGAGATCGCTCTCACTTAGCATGTTGTCTTTAGCGCATTCATTTGCTGTATTGGAAAGCATCCAGTTAGGAATGAGGTAGGAGGGACACTAAGAACCCCCCGGTACAAATGCCCCAAGAAGCCTCCAAATGAAGGGAAGCCAACTGAGCTCAGAGGGAAACAAAAAATAATTCAACACTGTGATTACTGAGATCCAGGCCTGACCCCTATCCTGCTCTGCCTGTCTGTGGTCAGCCCTTGGTATCTTCTGCTGAGTGTGATCTCCAGAGGGGAATGGTGGATGCTTCCTTCTGCACAGCCTCAAATGGCCTACCTGCCCTGCCATCACCCACTGTTCCTCTTCTTGGAAAGCAAGTACCTTGGTGTGAGAGCAGAGAAGGGAGATGACGGCTTTATTGCTCGAAACGAGTACCACATCCTGCTTCCTGAAGTAAAAACTGGTTTGCCCTTTTCCAGAGCAGCTTCATATGCACTCAGGTTCACAGCAGTTCAGACCCATCAGGTCAAAGGCAGCCAAAATGCTTACGTGCAAAATTGTTTCATAGTGGGAACACAAGCAGAAATTCAAGGGGATGGACTGACAGCCGGTCGAGATCAATATAAACTGTACTGGGGAAAACTGCAAGGAAGGATTTAACATTGCATGGGAGGTGATGGACAGAGACCGGCTGCTCATCATCTGGAGGGAAATGATGTTACACTGTAGGGGAGGAGAGTAGTAGGAGCACTTGCACTGCAGACCTCCAGCTTCCAGGTGTGCTGCAATAGTGGCGATGCTGATCTTGTGGATAGTGGCTGACATGAGAGAACACCCAGCAAATTACCAGAACTTGCAGGCTTGGGCTAGACTGGGGTGTGAATACAGACGATTCTGGTGTGGATATCCAGGTGATATGGTCATGAATGTGAACTTGAGTGCTTGTCTACCTACTGCTGATAGCACACACATGATGACGTTGCCTTGGTATCATTTAATACCAACACACACATCATATTCTGAGTTTAATTAGTGAGTCCTAATTCAGATCTAAACCAAAAAACCCTGCCAAGACAAATTCTATCTTCATGGTGTTTCTGCTGATTCTCCTTTTAATGCCAAAAATCACTGGATACTGCCCAACCCATTTGAAATAAAAAAATACACAAAGATTTTTCTGTTTCATCACTGTATTGTTGGGTCTTCAGGATCTACAGAAGTTTTAAGACATGAAATAACATCTTCCTGGCATTTCCAGAGAACATTATTCACTGCTGCACCACACATACAAGTGGTAACGTGGCAATGAAGTGTCCTGGTTCTGTTCCTGGCAGTAACACTACTCTTAAGCAATCCACTCAAAAGTATTCTCCTGATCCAGTTCTCCCACCTGGAAAGTGTGTAAATAAGCCAGGGGTCTGTGATGATTAATTGACTCTCTTCAGAGGTTTCCCCATGGAACCCAACCATTGCATGACAGATTCCTGAGGTCAGGAGGCTGTGAAAAAGCCTGAGATCTCATAAAACATGGCCAATGTCTCTGACAAATGGCCAGATCCTGCTGTCCTGCTCTGACAGCAGCAAATGAAAACAAATGCAAAGGCTAATGCCTGGAAGAACGTGTTACCCTGGGTACAGTGGAGTGCTCTTGCTCTCTTCCTGCTGGGACTGGAACGGTGCCGAGCTGACAGGACTTTGCTGCCTGGTTCTGCAGCTTCAAAGCCTGTTGGTATTTCCTTTGAGTCATCTTGGTGAAGAAGCTGATAAGGTTGGGCCAAGACTCAACGCAGCGTTAGTGCCTCTGTGTCTGCCTGGGAGTGCTGATCTCCCCAGGGCACTGTCACTGGAGCCCGCTGGACCCTGAGTCAGGCCTGGAGCTTTGGCTATTGTTCCTACTGTGTACAGACTTCTATGTGTATTGGCTCCTTTTGGGAAAAGATCTGTAGAAAAGGTCATGCCTAAAGGAACCAGTTGAAGAACAGACCTCATGCAGTGGTTGGGGTGAGGATGTTGCAAGCCCCATATCCCACAGGTCCCTCCATGATGCTTCATGTTTCAAGACAAGGTCTGATGCACATTCTGACCCCCTGAAGATGTGGGAGGCCAAGTGTGCTCTGAGCACAGGCACCATGCAGCAATCCAGCAGCAGTGGACCATGGAGGCAGGACCTCTAGCAGCCAAGGAGCGAGCGGCAGTAATACAGGTGCATGTGAACGGAAGCTTTCTTTGACGGATGAGGAAAATCTGGAATCTTGGAGTCAGTCTCAGATTTTTAACCCAAACACTGGGAAACACTGAGCCAGGACATCTGCGATTGTTTTGGTGCCTGGTTTGGGGAATTAATTTCTCATTCCCAGTCCTGGGCCTGCCTGTGGCACATTGTCCTCACAGAGAGACACATTTGAGCTGAACTCACCAAGAATTCAGGAGCAGCTAAAATGGGATTTAATTGGACTTTCATAGAGAACAAACCAAGAAGCAGCCTGACCCAGCACTACCTCCTCTCAGCTGCTTATAAAAGTGCTGTTTCCAAAGACCAAGATGCCCAAAGGCTCTGACTGATCACACATGTAATAAAAAGTCAGAATAACCTCAGTGGGGCTCTGCAAGGTGCTGCAATTCCTTACCAATACAAAAGAAGCTCTTTGAAAATTAAGAGATTGCAATTCACTCTCTCTTTTTTCCCCTTTAACTCTTAAAATTAATCATCCTCGCCAAGCTCTGGCTATAAAGAAGTTTTATTTCAAGCCTGCCCAGCAGCTCTCAAATCATGAGTATTCCCTGTTGCTGAGCTGTTGGTGCGCGGCACTGCTGGAGCTTGCAGAGATGCCATCCTCCGGGGATGTGCTGGGACCACCATGGGGTCAGGAAGACTGCTAAACATTGATTCCTGAATAGACTTGGCTTTGCCACTGGCTTCAGTGCCAGCAATGCGAGGCCAAAGTTGCTTGGAAAATCCCACTGACAAAGTGAAATGTGGTAAGCAGCGTATGAAGGTCTGCTACCTGCCTGATTCACCTTTAAGGACTTTTAAAGACAATTCAGTGGTCCCTGTCTGAACAAGTCAGTTTACGTGTGAAAAACATCCTGATAGAGCTTTTGAGTTGTATTCCTGTGCCTAAATCACGTTCTGATTTTGGTGGTGTTTCATCAGTTTTACAGCAAGAAGCATGCTTTGTGCTGTGATTAATGTAGCAGGGATGGAGCTATGACTTTGCTTTTTAGCAAAGGGTTAGTTAAAAGACATAAAGGGAATCTGGAAGAGCAACATCTTCCAAGGGGGATGGATTGGGGTCATTTCCACCAGTCACTTCCAACTTTCCCTGTGATTCCCCAAAGTTCTTCCAAGACAAACAAAACCCTGTTTGCTGAGGCTTTCCCAATCCTCCCTCTGACACCAGAACTCTCTTTAGTGCAGACAAATTCCCTGAAGCCGTTTGCAGCAACTGCTGCCTAATGACTATCATGCTGCCAGTTCCTTACAAATTACTTCAAGATGCTGAGCGATCCTGCCTGTCTAATCCAATTGGCTTCACTTTGGATGCCTACAAGAGATGAAGTTGAACAAAATAAACGTAAACCAAAGCAAACCTCTGCTGCACGCTCTGGGGAATACTGCTTGTCATGTAAAGGTCAAGTGCTGTCAGACTGCTGCTAAATCACAGCGTTTTCTTTTTCCTGCGTCTGAGAAACAAACTGAAACAATAGGGCAGACATGCAGTTGGAAGAGATGCAGATTCCATGTGGGGCTGGAGAGGGCTGTGGCCTTCCCACTATCAATGGGTGCTCTGGGCCATGTGGCTGAGTAGCACACGACCACGCCAACAGTGGGAGAGAACATCTGAGGGCACACACACAGCATCTGGGATGTGGGACTTGGAGGCTCGGCTCTGCTACTGATTGCCTGTATGTCCCTGTGCAATTCACTTAACGTATCCATATTTAATCTTCTTTTGGGTTAAAAACAAAGAGTATTGATACTGTTTCTCTGCTTCTGCAGGGGACAGTGAGGACCTTAAGAGGTGCTTTATATGCTTTGGACCTTGTGAGTCCTGTAGATTGACATCAGTTCAAACTCACGTCAAACATTCTACATGGTGACAAGCAAAGAGATAGAGCTTTGTGTTTGCTATGGAGAGGTCATCACAAAATCATGTATCATCCCGAATGGTGCCAGAAACTCTCTTTAGTTTTATTTCCGCAGCAAGGGGCTTTGTTTACGTCAGCGTGTATAAACCTTAAGGAATCTTCAGACTCTCTGCACCAGGCTGGAAGCTTGCAACAAAATCCTGGGATGAGGCTAATATTGTCCAGTGTCCTGGCCAAATGTACTGTACAAACCCCAGAGTTTTCTGCACGTTCGAACCATATCCAGACTAGTTTAAAATGCTCAAAATCTTAGAGACATGGAAACAGGAATAATCTACAACATCAGTGGAACAAGGAGACATGCATCATGTGTTCCCAGATGTCACCACCAAATAACAGAGGAGAAGACCTGCAGAAGCTCCTTGTTTGTCTCTGTGTTTTCAGTCTTATTAACCCTGATGCAGCTGCTGTTATAAACATTGATCTCTGGTCTCACCTCTCCTTAGTTTGGAAGAGGAAAATGAGAAATATGATGTATAAAGGTCCTTGACACTGAAGTGACACTTTAGTTTCTTATAATCTGAACAGTTACAAAGTCTTGTCTTCACATTCTTCTAATTTGACTTCAGTTGAAGAAAAATAAACACAGAAAGTACCTTTCAGCAGAAAGAATAGTCTCTGGAGGCACATGAAGAAGGATGTCAAGGAGGTGTTCATAGAGCTGAACAAAGTTACTTCAACAGACAATATGAAAACCTATTTCAAGTGCACTGCATACCTGAAACAAGAGGAAACAATTTATTTCTGTGATTTGCTCACAAAACTGTTACCATCTCCTTTAATAGGGCTTTGGATAGAGGAGGTCAGCACTAATAATCATCATCTACATATCAGTCACATAGTCTTATCATAATCGGGCATCAGTAATGCCTTTTTTAATCTTGCCTTTACATGGAAAACAAACCTATGCTTGCCATACAGAATAGACTTTATCTTAGTGTTCCAGTTTTAACCCTTCTTGTTTTGTGTCTGAAGTAGGAAGCATCCAATTTTTACCGATTCACCTTGCAGATTATGAAATGTTCCTCCTGGCACTTAGAAACCCATTCAGTTTTACTTTTCTTGCTGCAAAAAAGCACTGTTATAATCCCTCTTGTAACTGAGTTTTTTCTTCTCTGTTAAGTGCTTTGTCTTCTTCAGGACCAGTAGGGATGTATTAGAAAGGTTCTTTCTTTGCATTTTGCAATAAACCGCATCCCTCATTACCTGTAACTGCAGAGCCCAGTTAGCATTCCCATGTCTTACTCCAAGTTATAACTTTGAAATGTGCTAAGATTTAGAATGCAAGCAGCAGTTTCTCAGTTCACTGCACAGACACAAGCTCATTTCAGTGCTTGCAAATACAAAGTCACACTGGGATGCAGAATATAGATTTCATGTTGTTTTCTTATTAAAACAACTTTGGACTGTGGACCTTAATACCCTATATGGTCAGATATGAAGACAATTCACTACTAGGAGCACTGCCAGCTTCTAGTAGTGAACAGATGAATGTCCTAATCATTCCTCTGCTGCAGTGTATTTCATCCCTTGAAAATGGAGTACAGTACGGAAAGTCGAAAGGCTGAGTTGAATTTCAGTCCTTCTACTCTAGGGATGTCAGGAGTTTCAATTTCAAATTATAACTCTGAATTATACTGAGTGTAGAGCCAAGCTGAGCTCCACTGTGATGTGGGATTCTATGACTATTCCTAGGACGCTAACTAGAAATACATCTTTTCATACTGTATGACAAGAATCTGTAATAGGATCCAACATGGATAACCTTTACTGAGGCAGAGAGGATGCAAGGTTCATCCATATGGAATACCAAGAACATGAGCTGTGGAACAAGCAAACAGAAGTTTGAATGGTTTATAAATTTAGGTGCTGAGTGGGCACTAACAAATTAACCTAATTATTAGACAACCCTGGCTTGGCAACACTGCAAAAATTCTCTCTAATTGCACATTGCTTTTTTCCTCTTATTCTACCTTTACCTCTGCCTGCACCTGCTTTGGCTTCAAGCACTGAAGAAGAATCAGATTAAAACTAAGATGAGGGCACCAGCAAAGGACCAGCTTGTGCCAAGCATGGAGGCCCTGCTGCCACTGTTACAAAGCACTGCACCTCGGACATGCCCAAACACGTAGGACTGTAGCTTGTTCGCATTGTTTATGTGATAGCTCTGCAACAAGCAGCTTCTTCCAGACAGGTTTGTGTCAGTCACAGCTTTAGGGAGAGAAGCTGTGGGCAAACAAACACCGTTTTTGAAACAAGTCATCAAGCACAACAGATTATGCATATGCACGTGCACACCCCTCTAGCATGTCCACAGGCTGCCTGGTAAACACCAGTGTCATTCATGAGCTCCCAAAGTTCTGGCTTGCATCCATGCTGTGCTATATGTGTTGTTGATGGTGACATGTGTCTTCAGTACACGGGGTTCCTGCTCTGGCTGGCATGCATTTAGAGACAGAAATGGAGCTTGTGGCAGTGTGGAGGAAAATAAATGAACCTTCAACCTGAAAGGAAGAAACTGCACACATACAAAAAAAAAGGGCTACTATCTTGGAATTAGGTGAAAACATTTCTTCAGCAGATATTTAGGTTCTTCTTCTTTCTTTGTCTACTCCACCAGCATGTTTTAAAGTTTATTAGGGAATTCCATAGGCTTTTGGCAGCATGTCTGCAAGACTTTAGAAGGGACTCAGCAGAGGGTGTTTGGTCCATGTTAAGGCCAGTTTTACAAGTGCTTCCCTTCTCAGGCATTGCAGGGATAATAAAAGCTCTTTCCTCCCTGCACTGCAACTAGAGACAGTGCATTATAACTTTACTTCACACCAGCAGTTCTGAGTCATCTCTCTGCTCAGAGGCTTTCCTTGCTGAAGAGAAGAGGTTCATTACCATTAGTGCACACAGCAGCTACTCCAGCCCAGCCACCCAGGCTCTGGTGCTCACCACCCTCCATCATTTCATTTGCCTCTTCAGATCGAATTACTGAAATTCTACATTAATACAACTAGTGCTCACCCTTGGGTGGATTCCTTATTTTCCTAAATCTTGTGTCTTTACATTCCAGACCCTGGCTATTCTGAAAGACATTGCTTCCCTTAGGGCCATTACTGAGCAACTGACTGCCCTGTTTAGTTCTCTTCTGATATCCTGAGCTATAAGAGCAAATCAGGTTTTAATAACATCTCCCAGCTATGCTAAGCATGCTGCCAAAAGAGCAGTGTCGCATGTTAATTTGGGTGCAGGCAGATACATTTTTGCTCGCATTAAGGCATTGAGACATGAAGAAGCGGGTGAGTGAGCTGAGTGAGCAGTTGCTGGCCTGGGGCTCTCTCCCTTCCCTTCTCTCCCTTCTTCCTTTTATATCTGGGTTTTCCCTGCATAATCTGATAATGGAACCTGCTTGCATGAGTGAGTCAACAGCACCCTCACCACATGTCCCTTTCAAGGTGGCAGACAAGCAGCAGATGAGGGGACTGCAGAAGAAAACATTTCTTCCTGGGGAATAAGAATCCAGGAACTCTTTCCAACAGCACTACACAGTCATGGTAGCCTCCACCAAACCCATCTGTTTTCATCTCTTCCTGATCCAGGCAAACCTCATGCTGAAGAGGCTTCAGCACAAGAACAAACCAGCCATCACATTTGCATGTCTCTGCCCTTTGTCTCTGTTCTTTACCCGATCTACCAGACCTTTGTCCCAGCTCATGATGACATATTTATGAAGGACACTGACCTACTCAGTTCAACCCTTGAAAGACCTGAGATGCTGTTTTGCCAAACCACAACTGGAAGTAAACTTTGAAAATAATAATAATAATAAAATAATAATAAAAAAAAGGGGTAAAAAAGCCCTCCCTAATCCTTCTCTCTTGGCAGAACTTGAAAACATCCTTTAGTGCATGAGTCAGTCCCTAGGCATCTCCATACATCCTATTTTTCTTCTAGCCACCAGCATGATGATTAGAAACCTGTTTGGATTGTGCTTTGCTATGGCCTGCCGGGAGCCTGGGCATGGTCTCTGGGTGTCACCCCTGCCTGCAGAGAGGGTGCTGTGCACGGTTCTGCCATGGGCTGACAAGCACTGGTCACAGTGGCACTAAAAGGACTCTAACTCCTCCCCTGGCTTTACAAACTGTTGTGCCAGGTGAAAGTGAGCTTGAGAGAGGTGTCCAAAGCTGAGGTTTCCTTGGGCGCTATCAGACCTTCTGCTGTGCAGAGATAAAGAATGCTGCCGGTGTGCACTTCTCCCCATGTCTGACTGTTAGTGTCTCCTCACTGTGTGTCAGACGAGTCTCACTCAAACCAAAGAGCATCCCACTGTGTGAAAGCAGTCTTTAAGAGAAGCAAATCAGACCCATTGCCTTCCACTGTCAGCCGGCAGCAGCAATGGGCTGAGCTATCCACGACTCAGCTCTGCAGCTGACATCAGATCTTCCTCTTGTTTCCTGGGAGAGCTCCCCTGACAGCAGAACAAGGAACCACCCTTTGCTGAACAGCTGCACAAATGGGAGCTGTCAGCAGCATCCCAGATCATCGAGGAACCCCGGCTGCCAATAGGCCTTTCAAAAGCCCATGGCTTTTAATTTGCACCAGGAGCTGCACACTCGTTTTCCCCCCCCTTGGTGAAGGAACAATGCCGTGTCCTTATCAGCAGAAACATTTGCTGGGGAGTGGTCCAAGAGTGACTGACGCAAGGCTCTCTTCTGTGAAGTGCTTTGTCCTATTCTCAGATGAAGTATGTTCGCATCCAGTTAAATCCTTTGAGCTTTTATCAGTGGGTGTATATATAGATGTAAGAAAACAGTGATGGACACAGTGGGGAAAAAAGATCG
>JAVHNF010071811.1:0-11540 GCA_034783455.1 Micropsitta finschii
TGGGCTATGTTGAGCAAGGCAGCAGTTCACTGTGCCTGTGGTTTGCAGCACCCAGCCCTGGCAAACCACACACCTGCCCCATCCAAGCTGGCTTTGAACACTGCCAGGGATGGGGCAGCCACAGCTTCTCTGGGCACCCTGTGCCAGCGCCTCAGCATCCTTGCAGGGAAGAACTTCTTCCTTATATCTAACCTGAACTTCCGCTGTTTCAGTTTGAACCCATCACCCCTTGTCTTGTCACTAAAGTCTCTGTTTTTCCTAGTTGTCAGTAACTGTTTTGGTATAGCTTTAAAACAAAACCTGATCACTCCTATACCAATGTAAATGCAGAGTCTTCATTAAAGGTTTCATATTTAAACCATCAATTATCACATATTTTAAGAGTAAAGTGGAATTTCAGATTTTCTACAAGAGAAGTGGAATAAAAGAATGAAAAAGGATTTTGATTTTTATTTTTTTTTTTTAATATACATGTCAACATGGTTTCTTTTCAAAGTAAATACATTTTTTCTTCTGTAACCTCACCTTGAAGTTTCTCTGGAGTTCCTGAAAACACTAATTCCACTTTGCCATAATCAGGGAAACGGTCATCTGAAAACAAAGGACAGTATTTCAACAAGCTGCCTCCCAGGAGAGCAGTTCCAAGGCAGTCAGAAACCAAGATTCTCTGTAGCTATTAACACATGTACCCTTGTCACCATTGCCTTGTCACCTGAAGTTTAGGGACTTGCTTCTAGAACAGCCACATTCTTTGATCCACACATTCTCCAGAAAACACAACCTAAGTGTCAGCTGGAGCTCTGTTTGCATCTCAGAGCAGTCAGAAGCAGAAGAGATGTTCAGTTCCCAAAACTCTCCCTCGACAGACAGGGCTGGCTTTGGTTTTTAAGGAAAACACAACCAGGAGCAAACTAAAATTGTTCTCTATATTGGCTAAACTGCAATAGTTGACCACAAAATTTCGTGTAGCCATATGCTGCAGGAAAATATGTTTGATTTTAGTTTACTGGTAATGCAGGGTGAGGGAGTTACAACCCTGCAGATAAACATAAGAGTGAAGCAATAATTTGGGAAATATAAAGGCTAAACCAAAACATTTTCCAATGCATCTGAAAACTTTGCCTCCATTTCTGGATAGTCTGAAGCACATGAAAAGATCTCTATACTCAAGGTCACAAACACGGTATCAGACTTTGTGACTGTTTTCATCAGCCAAAAAAGGGATTGGCTTAGCTCATCTTATTTCCTGTCATGGTGACTAACAGAGTCACCACTTTAAACAAGTATCTGTTGTTTTTACAAATGTGTGAGGAGGTGATAAGGACTATGTAGGAGTATCTGAATTATTCTGACAAGTTAACTCACTTGAAGAGCTTTTCTTCTCATTAGGGGTTTACCTGTGTTACATGCTATGAGTTAACTAACACAAAGCATTCTCCCTTTCCCTAAAAATAAGGATAGGAAAAAAACCCCAAGAATCCTTTTGAAAACAGGTCCTAAAGATGATCATCACATGCACAGGCACACACATGTACCCCCGGCACACCTATTCATCCAACCAGCCACGGACAGCAAATACCTTTGTTGGCATTGTCCAGATCCTCTTTGCCAAACACCAGTGCATGTCCTTGAATAGCTCCAGTGTGGAACTGAAGGCGAAAAACCACATCACGAGTAGCTGACCGGTATTTTTTGTGATAACACTTCAGCTGGAAAGAGACGGGAACATGTGAGGAAGCAATTTCTTACAAATCTGAACAAATGTGTATATGCATCAGTTGCTAAGTAAAACAGCCACAGTGCAGTTTACTGCAGACACCTCTGATGTTGTAACAAGCAGGGTGTGTGTTGTTCAGTCCTTCAAAATTAGACAGGCCCAAGGCAACATAGTTCTGGATGTGTAAAACTAATAATGACTATTTTCATCACTATCAGTCACCAGTCTGATAATGATTCAGAATCACAATAGTTGTCAGTAGAACACTGGAATGCTGACTTGTACCCTTACTTCTTCACAGCACCAAATTAATGTAAAACTGAATGACAGCACGCCCATTTAAAAATAACTGAGGAATATGCAAGGTTTAAAATTAAGCCTGATTACATTTACTGCAGGACTCTTAAAAACCTACTCTAGTGATGACAGGACCTTGTTTTACATTCCTGTGGGAAGCTGGTAGTAGTTTTGACAGCTTGGCTAGAACACCACAGAACCCTGTACAAATAACATCTAGTATGAATTTCATCAGCCAAAGGTGAGCACAATACACCTACTTTCTAACACCACCTTCCCTTAGGCTAGACTTATGGATATTTTACCTACTAATTCTCTGAGTCAAATGAAAACCAAAGACACTCATATTTAGGGTTTATTTTAAACCACACACTTCAGGTGGTTAAATGTTTTGGAGCTGGAGGCAGAGTATCCTATAGATTATTCTTTTTTCTCGAAACCACTGATGGTTTCGCTTAGACATAGTAAAAACAATATTCAAAATGAACTCTTTGTTTAGGAAATACCATCATGCTGAATAACGGCTTGCTCAGAATTACCTCCAATAAGAGCATGGGATGAATGAAGCTGACCTCTCTGAAAAGGATGCAAGCAGTACTGAAAAGCTGTGTGCTCATTTTTCATTTTAAACACACATACACTGGAGACTCAGTGAATTTGTCTCACACTGATTTCTTTTGTAATCTATTCCATTTCCTTAGGCACTGACAGCCCTCCAATGAATAATAAATATTCTTGTATTTGAAAGTGTCCCACACCTCCAGATTATGCCAATTTACAACAGTATGTTTAAAACTTCTTTCTCCATTTTTCAGGGAAAGAAAGGAAGGACAAAGTACTCAACTGAACAAGAAGGTGAAGTAGGAAAGGGAAGAGGAGGAAGGATAATAAAAAATGTTATTTTAAAAGAAAAGAAGAAAAAAAAGAAGACTCTGTTCCCAAGGACCCCTTACAATGAGGTCCAACATGTCTCAAAGTAGTACTTAAATGTAAAAGATTAACCTATTAGAAAAAGACCAGGAACCCAGGCAATACTTTCCCCCATCATTCATTACACATACTCTTCTGCCTTCTTAGTTTAACAAACTGAAAGGCATGGCAACTAACCATCTTTACTTCCTCTGTGTGTAACTGTGTATGACAAGCAAGAGTAGAAAGCAGAGAGATTTAAAATGATAGTGCTGCCATTGAACCATACAATTACACACACTGTATATTACAGTGCATACATTTCTTTGTAAATACTGCATGTGCTCACAGAAACAGAAAGCTATTTAGAATTAGGTGTTTTCTTTACAGCATATAGTATTACAATTGTGCATGATGCCTGCCAAGTTACAGGACAAGGGTGTTTTCAATGCTGAGTTACAAATACTCCCTCCAAAGCAATTAGAGTTACAAGCCTTACTGTGATGCTGTGAAATGGAAAGGCTGAGAGCAATTGTTTTGGTTCCTAAAAACCTTCTAGTTTGAGTTTGATAGGAATTATGATTCCTATAAAACTCAAGGATGATGACTAAATTAACTCAGTAACCTATTTTGTAGTGCGTCTGCAACCATTTGCTCTATTTATTTTCTTTTACAAGAATGCAAAACAGGTCAGAGACTGTAAACTAAATGGCACAGGACAAGATGTTCTTTCCATACAATTAACTTACCATAATATCTCCCTTTAAAAGTTGCGCAGGGTCTACAGCAATGCAGATTCGGCTTTGATTCTCTGGCCCTACGCTACTTAACAGGAGAGAAAAGACAAATAAAATATATGGTTTAAAAGAAACAAAACAAAACAAAAGAACACCAAAAAAAAAAAAAAAGAAAGAAAGAAAAGAAAACAGAAGAAAAAAGACCATGTAATTGTGCAATTTTGAGAATTAAAACTGGATTCAAAGGAAAATGCTTACAACTTACTAGATTCCAGATGTATAAACTGGTTGCATAGCCTGGTATAACTTCAGAAAAGGCCGGCAAGCTGGAAAGAAGTCAACAGAAAACACTGGTTTGTAACTATTTTCCTTTACCCGCTTTTCATATTGTTGTAATACTGTTTACCTATTTTTCCTATAGTTGGAATAATATTGGTTTCAGAGTTGTAATATTTCCTATGCTACAACTAGGAAGCTTCATGCACATCCAGACTGAGCAACATGGCACAGAAGTGGCACATTTTTGACTTTCAAAATTAGCTTTGACAGATTCATTTTCTTTTTGTCACTTTTTCCTGATCTTCAGTTTAGTTCTGAATTGAGGAGTAGTGGATTTTAAGGATTTTGGTAAGGAGAGAAAGAAGGAACACTCTGCTCCTTATTAAATGTCTGTCTGCCTGCCTTCCCACTTCTTCTGTAGGAAAACAAAATGAAGGGAAGAAAGAGAACGAAACAGAAACTTACTCCAAAACAAAACAGGAAGTATTTTCAACATTAAACCAAAATATTTTATCTACAGTTTTGTTTATACTAACTCCCTTAAATTTCTTACTTCAACAAACAATAACCTGTATTTACTGAAATAGTTACCTGAGAAACAAAAGCAGACTAACAGATTACACAACAGTGACAACAGAGCATTGAAAATTCATGCTGATAACATTTCAAAAGACAGGTACTATTTAACTCTTGGATGATAAAATACAGCGTTCCACTTGTTTATTATGCTCTAGCACATTGTCTTTGTTTAGCATTTTCATTTTAAAGCCACTTATAGAAGGCCATTTTAGAAGCACACCTCCTGTAAGTTTTACTCTTAAGATCTTTCTCTTTTCCTGATTTCTTTAGTGGGAATATCTGGGCTGATATCAAGGAGCATTAACTTACCTGGAGATTTACACAGGCTTTCTAGAAAGCTCCAAAATGAAACAAGACTTTTTGCCTACATTTAGTACAGAAAAGTTAGATAATTTACCTCCCCCAGCATCGAAGCTTGGGATGCCATGAAGGATAACATAGTGCAGGAAAAGGGGAGTTGCATTCATTTTCACAGATCCAGATAGAAGGCCACTTAAGAATTGCACATATCTAAAAATATAAAATTGATCTGAATTAAATAAAAACAGTAATGCAACCACATAATACATTCTTTACACATTAATATGTCTAGGCCATGAGTGGTGAGCAGCATTATGACATTACATATAACTTCACAAAATACCATAAAAAGACAGTTTACTGCTTTATTGAATCCATGGCTGTTACATTGCTATTCTTGGCATCTTCATTTTGGTTATTTGCATCACTACTAAATAAGAAAGGAACTCGCAGAGACAGGAAAATCAATCATTTTAATATACTGTTCTAGCTGCAAATGAAGGCCTCCACTGGCTTTCACAGCTGATACATGAGAGCATCACTCCATTTAACCCTGATTTAACCCTGAAGTGCACTTCACTAAACCAGGAGGAAGAAGTGCTTTCATCAGAAGTCTCAGCATTAAGGCCAAGGCAGGCAAATAACATCTTCATAATGAGAAGCACCAAGCACAGGAAAACTACCACAGCAATGTGAAAACCATTGTATTTCTGCTATTTAATGCCTGGTTTGGTCATAAGCTCATGAGTAAATAAATGCAAGTGAACATCACTGCAGTGTGTGTGAAACAAATTCCTCCATCTCTTTAAATAACCAAAAGAAAACAGTCTCCAACAGTCTCTTGCCAAAGCGAGGTAAGTAGCAAACCCCAGAACTATTCACTTCCCAATCTGCTCACTTTGAGTCCTAATTTAACCTTATTCATGCAGGCACACTGAAAAGATAAGACATCCAGATAGACAGAATGAATAATGCATGCTTTGACAAACATTTACTAGCATGGACATGGGGCAGATGTATAATCTGCAGGTCATACAAACACATGGTAATAAAATCTTCACTGCACACAAATCAGTACCGAATCCATACACATCATTTGTGCCACAGAAAAATGAGTCCTGGAGCAATCAAGAAATAGATTGTGATATCTCTTTTTGTTAGCAAACAATGCAGTAAGAACACATGTAGATAATAGTGTGGTATAAAAAGACTTATCTATCTTGGGTTAGGTGGTGGAACTGAAGGAGTTATCAATCTAGGAAGAAATATTAATACAAGACAAAGTGATGGGAGTTCAGGAATCACTGAAGGATCTTGTGGAAATAGCCTTCAAACAGAAGGGAAGAGAGTAAGGGAGAGAGAGGCAGAATGTTGGGATGACATTTCTTATTAGTATAAAATAGAAAGCATTTAAATACCTTCTTTGGGATGGCTGCATTAAAGCTGAAACTTTATCATCAAAGAACTTCTTCATAGCAAATCTGTCTAGAGCCTGATCAGCACTGTCAAAACAGAGACACAAATGCCGTGTTATTCCAGTTTCGAGAAATTCAGCAGGTTACAGCTTGAAATAAGCCAAAATATTTGGAAAGAAAAAGAAGAAAAAGAGAAAGAAAAGAAAGAAGCACTTAAATGACCACTCTGGCACAGGTCAGACAAGAATGTTTTTTCCACTGACATCTTCTTATTCAAAAACCTTAAGGCAGTTTCCTTCTTGAGACAAAGCACCTACTCCCTTATTGTATTAACTGGATTGTATATTTCTAACGTGAATATGTTAAAGTCATAATGTAATAAACTTCAGCAAAGCCAAGCAGCTCAAGCTGCAAAAGAGGGATACTTGCCATAATTGCCTGAGAGTGCACTTGGGAGTTCTCTCTGCGAAACAGAGATCTGTTCTCTTTGTGAAAAAGAAGCAGCAATTTTACAGGGATGGAAACTACTGCCTAGCTCTGACTGTAGTACATGAGGTGCAAAGAATACCAGGCTAGAGGATCATTTAAACAGTCAAGTAATTCAGTCAGTCTTTGTTTTGTGTATCATAAGCCACGAAGGGAGAGAATATTTAAAATCAAAGTGTCCATCTTTTGCATCAGACACCCACAAACTCTTCAAACACACAATTAAGGAGAAAGATATTCAGAAAACTACATTTTCTTCCATTCTGCATCTGTGTGGAAGGTGGCAAGAGAGTATGGAAAAAAGAAACAGAAGTGCCAAAACTCAGCAAGGATGCTCTTAACCACATATGCCAAGAAACATGCTATGCTGATTGTGTTGCATCTACACCAGATAAAAACCAATGTGTCTCTTAACATATGTAGATGACAGTGTTAATTAATTAACATGAGGACATTAAAAAACAGCACAAGTTTCAAAATGATTAGGCTCCGAAATCTGGAATATTAAATTCCATATCTAATTCAACCTCAGTAAGTTCAGAGCAAAAGAACTGTGCAAAGTGTACATTTGTTTATCGGGCTAAAATGGAATTGATACCTTTTCCAAAACTTAATCCGAAGTTACAGATTGTCTTGACAGGGTGGTGGATCAGGCTGTAAAGTCACACCTTTTCTTCATGGGTGATAAAGATTACATAGTGTGTGCTTGAAAATATCCTTAACCCAAAAACTCTCTTCTTCACCCAATCCATCATACACCTTCACCTACACTACCACCCAGAATCTTGGCAACCCACTTATAACTGGCCAAAGACTGCAAGTGATTTACTTGTTAAAGCAGTTTACCAGCTATTAGACAAACAGCTCTGCTTGCCCTCCTTAAATTTGACAGCACATTATTCCTTACTAAATGAGAAAATCAGGTATTTATAACATCTAACCAAATGGGGGTTGCATCATAAGGCTTTTTCCCTAAGCCTAGACTTTTTGGCACGGTCATGCATATAACTAGGAACTTTATTTAGTGTGAACGTTCTCGAAGTCTTCTGAGTACTGTTTCTGACACAGTAGTTGGCACCCCAACCTGCAGTAATTTCTGCTTCTCTCAGGGTGCTGTGTCCCATTTGGATAATGCTAGGGATACACAAATCTTAGCTGGGAAACATTCCCAACTCCATTCCTACTAGAAAAGTTATGGTTTGGAAAGGAGCTGACAGATACCCCGAAATTTGAAGGAGGGCTTCCAAACTCACCCCTCCCTTGCAACCTCACTGCAGGAATCCTGCATTTGTTTGGGGTAAAAAGCAGCATTTTCAATGCTGGGCTTTACAATCACATCCAGGTGTTGTTCTGCATAAAATGTATTTATAGCCAGGTACCACCTTTAAGGCTCATAAAATATTGCAAAACTGAGATACCAACAGAGTACTGTATTAGCCACACTTGACAGATTTTGTTATTCACAATACTTCTCAAACTAGTATTATAAATGTGTGGCGACCACTGTCCCAAGTACTACTTGAAGATATATGGATTATTTTTTCAGCACATATTGGTGTGTATAAAACACTGAATTTCTGAGTCTACAATTACCTTTGGATCAGGTTACCAGAGTGAACCCAGGTTATTTCCCGAGATGATACTTTTTTACTCTGGCAAATTACTCATAAAATCCATGAGTAATTTGCCATCAGCCTGTAGTGATTCAGGATTTCACTAACTACAGTACTGGATCAAATATATTACTGACAGGCTGGGGTGTGAACGCAGAACCAAATGTGATTTAACCATGGCCTCTACAGTGCATTTTCGTTGTAATATATTTATAGATGGATGCATAAAGGAGACAAAAGGAAAACAATTTTATTAAAAAATAAATAAATAAACCCCCAAACAAAACACACTTCATCCTTTTTAAGACCATTTATCAAATTTTATCTTTGTTGACATAAATTGTCAATTGTCATTTTGTAACTGGAGCACTCTAAAAGAAACAATTAAAACCGAGTAACCAGACACCTACTGTTTAAACTGACTGCAAGATAAAGGCTAGATTATTTCTTAAACTGCATTTTGCACTTTGATCAATGTCTAGGAATTCTCTACTCAAATACTGATTCCAGATGCTAGTAACTTAAGTTTTCCTTAAGTGCTTTAGGAATAGCTTCTCATTGATTCAAAAGAGGCAACTTCATGGATGTGGCAAATAGATGGGTTTAATAAAGATAATTCCATTATATAAAAATGTTTTCTTGCACATTTCTTCCTTCATCATTTAGAGAATCTTCCTGCAGAATCACTGAATATCACAGATTAGAAGGGACCTTAGGGTATCATCTAGTCCAATCTGCCGCTGAAAGCAGGACAAGAAAGCTGTCTCAAAAATGGGCTCTTTCAATGCATGCTCCATGACTCTGAGAAGAAAACCTGACAACCCTCAACTGACAAGTGGTAAGCACACAAACAGTACTAAAGTTAAGAGGCATCTTTTTCTAGTGTTTCCTTAATTGTATGAGATACACAATATGCATTATTCACAACTTACCTTGCAGAAACATTGGTGAAGTGCATATATGACGATATGACTACGCCTATCCTTCCTTTCCCTCCCTGTGTTAAGAAAAAGGAAATGATAGCTTAATTAACTTCTTACATCAATGGCTTTATTTCATTTAAGACCCATACTAACCAAACTTCAAGACAGAATATTCAGAGAACCCTTTTGCTCACGCATATCCTGTGTAGTCAGAAAGGTGGCAGTGATGCACAGCAGCTTGTTTTTCTATGCAAGCTTGCTGCCAAGTGACACAGAAATCACTAAGCAGGATTTCTGTGTGTGTGCCTGTCAAGTGTTATTGACTGAGAGGAAATTAGTTATACAAGAAAAATAAACTTGACCAGTAGCAGAAACATTGGTTCAACTCTTCTAATTTTGTATCACTTTTTTTCCAGAGATCATTCCCAGCAAGCCTAGACAATGTTGCAATTTCTAGCATGAAATGCTGTAAAATACCTATTTTGGAAAGCATATGAGTTTCCAACAGGTTTGGGCATTTTTACCTTCCCTGCACCTGAGACTTAACACAACTATTTTTTTATGGATAATTTAAAAAACATTACAAATCTTGTTAAATAAAGTACATGACAAATTGAGTACAATTTACCAAGCAGTAATTCTCACAGATTTGAAAACAATTCCGGTCTCTCAGCCAATATAAGTAGCTGTATCTATCTTCATGGTTGGAAACTTGACAGTCATTACCAAAAGGCATTAATCAACAACATGCACTACCAATCTTTATACAGAATACATTAGGAATACTTTGCCCCCTTTTATCACATGTATGGGCCATTTTCCTGGCTGCAGCCCTGCAACTGCAAAGAATTCAACAGTTTAATATAATCATGGCATTCTGTCTGCAGTTCAGGACCTGGGACTAAACAACCTGACCTGAAGGAAGGTTTAAACCCCATCATCACCTTCATTCTGTTTAGAATGACATCTGCCAATCATACATAAACAGATTTGCCTCAAGCGTCACCAGCATACCTACCAACTCAGTTCTGAATTTACTTTATCCGTACTCAATTAAGGCTTTCTTTGTTTCTCTTCATTGTGAGCAAGCAAGGAGAAGAAGTAACAGCACACAGTGGCAGCTTTGCTATAAACCATTGCAATGATGCTGACAGTTAAAACCTGTCAGAAGTATGCAGGAGGTACTTGATGCCCCCACTTCCTATAACCACACAATAGTCTAAAGGGATTATCTGTGGTATGGTGCCTATCCTTATCCCACGGCAAAATCCATGAATGTCACAACACATGAAGAGCTTCTGAAGAGGTTGCTACTGAGCTGGAAATAACTTCAAGCTTCTATATACACTCACAGAAGTAGCAGTGCTAGAACCTCAGTTATCATAACATGCAAGGTCAGTGGATTAAAGCTCATTTGAATCAAACGAAGATTGATTCCGTGTTCCCAACGCTGAAAACAGATCAAACTTTTTTGGTTTTTGTTTTTTTTGTTTGTTTTTTTTTTGTTTTTTTTTTTTTAATAAGTAAGAATTAAGGACAAGGTTTTTGAAAACGAATCCAAACTGATACATGATGTACACACACAAAGCTCACTTACTCTGCAGTGGATCACGACCACGTGCTGAGGGTCATTGTTCAGCCATGACTCCATGGCCTTGCAGATGGTGCACACCTTGTCGAGAGGAGGAGCATGGAGATCAGGCCATCCCACATCCATAATCTGCAATTAAATGAGTAACAGTCACAAGAGACACCTTGATCCTAATACTACATATTAAGATCTGGCTTCAAATAATTATGATGGTCAAGAGACTCCACATTTTTTCCAATCCCATTCAAATGCCATGATGTAAATAAACACACTTCCAGGTCTGTTCAGGGGAGGAAGGTGATTTAAGATACTAGTACTTCTGTAAAAACAAACAAGCAACGCCCCGCCAAACCCACCAACCACTCACAAGTGACACTTCTGAAGATCTTGATTTCTTAGACAAATTTTCATTTAGAAATTAAAGTATTTTATAACAGTAAAATACTTAGAAAGTCAAAATTAGAACAAAAGAACGGTAACTGGCCTGGTCCAGTGTTTTGGGATTGTTTTTAGTTTGAGATTTATTCCCTTTGAGTGCAATAGATCTGACATCTCAAAGTTCTGTCCATATTTAACATTCAGCCTTAGTCACTATATAATACTGTTTACTCAACCTGTTGTTATTATATGCATGTTTAACCCAAATAAAGGCTGTAACCATGAACAACTTAAATTCTTCATGATCAACAAAGCA
>JAVHNF010071816.1:0-12078 GCA_034783455.1 Micropsitta finschii
TCTGATGCACTGCAGTACCCAATGGGAGCAGCAGCAAATGGGAAAGCAGGAGCACAAGGGTTAACAATCAAATGTGCTTAAAGTATGCAACGTGCTCAAAATCAGCCCTAGTTTGATGCTGTTCTTTTGAAGTTTAATTATATAAATGTTCTACAGGAACATGCCATGTTCATGCCTATCTATTTTGAATTGTAAGTACCAATCAGCACGTAACTGATCAAATTAAATCTTTTAAGTAGTTTGCAAGAGCCAAAAACACCTTTCTGGAATGAAGGGCTGAGAAGCAGCAGTATTTGGTGTGTTACTGCCATTCTCGGTGGGCTTTTCAATGACTGGCATTTGAACAAAGAAATTAGAGCAAAAGAAAGCTTGCAGCAGCCCCAAGTTCTCGTGCTGTCATGGAAAATCACTATCTAAATAAAGAAAGATAAATTATTTCTTTTTAAAAGGTCATTCTGTTCTCCTTAGTGATGGAGCCTTGCTGCCCAGATTAGAGACCACAGTTTGCACTTGGATAGTGCTCTAGCTCAAGCCATCAAAACCTAAGATTAAGAGCAGCAGGTGAAATTTAGGGGTGGCTCAGCAATTACTGCTGCTGACCTGAGGGTTTGGGAGCAATAATATGAATTGCTTTTCCTCTAGAGCAAGAATTACAGAGGATGGAAAGAACTGAAAAGACCAAGCCTGCTCCTCATGCAACGTTCCTGGACCATTTTGTCTTTCTGCAGGGAAATGTTGGCCCAACTTCTTCTACTGATTTCCAGAAAAGTCAGCAAAAGTCTTCATCAGCCACGGACATTATGTTTACCTTGTTTCTCCTCTAATTCATAACATGAACTGACATGGAGCTGTGCCAGCAGTGAATTTGGACTCAAAGCAGTTCTCTCAGGAATCCAGTATGCAACACTTGCCTCTCTTTTACTTTCTTCAAGTCTGCCCAGAACCATAGCTGCTTTTAAAAACAAAAAGCTCACCTCCAGAATAAATGACAAATCTCACAATAATGCTTCTGTCATTTCAAAGAGCTGGGGGAAAAAAAACCCACTGAAGAGTTTCAAATATTTACAGTCCATCTTGGACCACTGACAGTGGGTGAACTGAATTCCTGCCTTTAACGAAATCTCCCAGAAAAGAAAACATGGGAAAAACAGACCTCTGAATCCACGGACTGAAGCCCAATTAATAACATTTACTCAGTAAATAACTTTCCTAGCATGGATGGAAGCCTGTGTTCACAAAGCACTGAACGGCGCCGCACGCAAGATGGCTCATTTGTTCATTAGCAGTTGTGTTGGATTTTGGTTTTATTTCTCAATCCTTCCTACTCACTAGAATGTAATTTAGGATTGAGACACACTTTTCTATTATTATTATTATTATTATTATTAATGGTAACAGGATTTGTCTTTAAAAAGAAATACCACCAGTGCTAAACGGCACTATTCCTACCAGTTGTTATACTAGCACAGGGAAAGCATCTTGTGCATGGTCTCTGTGGGTCCAAGAGTTCACTGCTACTTCTTACCTCCTTCCTGGAGCTGACCGTATCACTTCCTCTCACTTCTACCTGCAGGCTCTTGTGCCGGAGGATCAGGATCTCCTTGGCATGCTCCACAGGCTCTGTTTCTCCGGGAAGAGTGTGCCTGTTGTACGCTGGCCCCTGCACGTTGCACCAGAAAGACCACTGTCAGACATGGGACCGTCCCTCTCTCTGCAGCAGCATCCCCTCACTAATACCTGCGCCCCTCAGGGTCCTTCGCCCTCTGTAATTGTCTTGCCTAGTTATGGGGGTAAACTGATCTGTCTGAGTAAGAGAAGTGGGACGGAGGGAACGAGACAAAGAAGGAAGATGGGACTTCAGAATATGCTTCTTTATGCAAAATTGCCCAAGCGATCATTGAGTGACAAGACAGATATACTTCTCTACGAGTCCAGGTGACACATCAGCCTCTTTATTCAAGATGTCTTCAGCCTCGGTGCCTCTGCCCAACCCTCCAATATTTTATAATCAGCCCAACTTCAGATATAAATCACACAATCAACAGGAACCATAAATCCTGTTTCAAAAGCCACATACCATCCAAAGCTGTATCTCTCACTAACATCAGCTGGCATTGTCACTACAAGGGGTGAGGCTGGATTTAGGCAGATCTGCAAACAGGAGGTACGCCTTCATCTTCATCCCATTCACCATTCCTATAGGTTCCCACCCAGCCTTATCTAGTTGCTTCTTGCTGCTCAGCAAAGGCACAGGAAGGGGAGGTTGATCCCTCTGTGTTGAGCTGCCAGCACCAGCCACATCCCCAAGGACTCAGTATTTCATGCATAATCCATAAAACAAAGGCTTAGGTGGATTTTAAGGCTCCATGTATCACCATGCAAACAGCGATTAAAACGCACAATCCTCAGTGCTGTGTAAAACCTCAGATTCATAAGTTATTCTGTAAACAGCAAATGGCTTCTGTGCTATTTAACCAGTTGCACCAGTTCCATGGCAGAACTGCCAAGCAGTTTTAAAACATCTGCAGATTAAGTCTCCATCACAGCTCACTGACTGTGCTCTGTTCTATGGGAAAAAACACAATGTGAGGATAACCCCATCCCGTAGGTAACCAGGAGCTCTTGCAGCTGCTGGATCTGTTAACCTGATGCCTGAAGATCCATGTGCTCCTCCTTTCTCCTTTCTGGTTCTGGGTGCTGATGCCTAAAATACTTCATGAAATTATAGGCTGACTGGGTGAACCTTTCAAAAGCTGTCATGATGCAAACAGAAATGTGCCACTGACTTGGAAACTGGATCTGGCTTCACACAGCCAACTATTCTCTGCTCACAAAGAGACATCATTAGTAATTATGTAAATATTCATAACATCTGCTCAGGCTGTTAGGATAACTGAGGTAACTTTTGTTGTTGGACATCTAAAGTACAGATTGAGGGAAAAGTTATACCGTTCTCCTTATTCGATACAGGTTCCTTGCCAATATTTCCTGTATGTTATCCAGGACAGCCAGATTCAGAGTATCCTCCAATTTTGTGTCTGTTATGACAGTCCTGTCATTGTTGCTGCAAAGAAAACCAGAATGCCTTATTTTGGAAGATGCTCAGCAGCACAATCAGTGCATAAAGCTCAGTGTTCATGGCAGCCCTTTTAGATTCCACCACCAGGGAACACAAGCAACAGACAATTCTTGCAGATGGAGCTCACTGCAGATGGGGCATTTGGTATTTGTATCAGAGCTGTCCCATCCATGTGCTCCCTGGTAGATAGAATATCTGTGAGGAGCTGTGGCAGAGCAGCACCTTCTGTAAGGGATGAGATTGGCCATTCTGACACACAGATATTTGACCCTTTCATCTCAGCCAATGCTCATTCTCACTGCTGGTTCCTTCAGTTCACACAACGGTGCAAAGCCATCAGAAAAATGGTGTAAAAGCCTGTCCCTCAGAGCACCATTTCTGTGTAATTCTGAGGGGGGATACAGGTGAGCCTCCACGTAAAAGAGGCTCGCCTCTCTTCATGACTGAAGAGTATTCATCCATGCCACTGCATTGCTCATCCACCTGACCATTTTTCATACCCACCTACTAATCTTTAAATCATGTTTACTTGGCATTTGTCCAGGCTATCTTCCTCCTTCCCATGGGACAGCCCAGCAGGGAAGAGCAGTGGAGGTTGAGAAGTTTGCAAAAGCTTTCAATAACTATTCCCTCTGGTTGGAACGAGTGACGGAAAGGGAACAACTGCAGGAGAGGGAGCACTCACAGCAAGGATGGGTGAGACAGGCCGTGCCCTAGCTGCCCTGCTTCTGCCAGCTCAATGGCATGTTTCCGCTCCAGCTTTTCATAGAGAAGCACAATACTTGATTTTGGCTGGTCGTATTCTCGAAGTAGGATCTTCTGCAGGTATTTGCTGTTAAAGTATTCTAATCTGGTTTGAGAACAAAAGATAGGTTTAGCCTCCTCCCACAACACCCCAGCAGCAAAAGCAAGCCAGCAGGGTCACAGCCCTTGACCACTCCATATTCCATTATATTCCATTACTTTCTTTCCAGAAACCAACAGTCCAAGAGATCAGTTCCTATTTATTTATGCACTAGAGTACATAAGCTAAGATACGAAAACTTTGCCAAATACAATACAAGCTCCCCAAATTGCCAGATTTAACATGAACTCCACTATAAGTGCTACAAGTACTTGCAGTAGCCCCAAGGGATGCAACAGATTTAAACACTTCCAGATCCCCTCTTGAGCCATTTCCTCTCACTTTCTGCTCAAATGCGGCACAACATTTGGAAAAGATCTAGCCGGTATCAAATGCTGACACCGAAGCCTGGCAGTTATTGGCTGTTCACAAACCTGCTCGAAGGGAGCCAGCAGCGATTCCCATACCCTCTAGTGGCACTTCTAAGTACTGGCATTCCTGAGGAAATCCCTGCCAGCTGCATTAACCAGAGCCCTTGCCACGAAGTTAGCTGCGTTTGTCTACACAGCCAAGGAAATAAACCTGGCAAATTGCTATTAATGTATTTGAGGTTGTTTGCATTTAAAAAATAAATAAAAGAAAAACCCCGTACATTTGGTACAATCTACCAAAGTTCAGTGAAAAATGAGCACTTTGCAACAGAGATCAGCAGAGATTTGCTATAATTTGTCAGTCCACAACAAGCAGTTGTGCTTCATACTGTCAGTTTTTAACTGTGCACATACTGGGTTGGAGTTCTCAGCTCCTTCGTGGCCAGAGAGGTAGGAGAGCATGGGCAGCACGGCTGCAGGCAGGGACAGGCTGAAGCTACATGGGCTGTGTGTTGTGCTGGCATGGCCCTTTTGTTTCATTTCTTTGGACAAAAAAGAGCAAACACAATAGCAGAGGAGAACAGGGTCTTTTTAGGGTGAAGCAAAATATGTGACCTGCAAGTGGGGAAGCACCCCAAGAGCCTGGTCTCACCTTGGACAAGGAAAAGCTGTCCTTTTCTCACCTCCCTTGTGACCCAAGGATGAATGAGATCCAGCTGCCCACAGTGGAAACTTAGCGAATAGAAACCAAGCCTTATTTTTTCTACACATGTACACAGTTGTATTTTAGCAAATCCTTACTTGTCTTTCCAGTAATACTGTCCCCAGTGTCCAGATATATCTTCAATGCCAGCCAGCAAATGATCCAAGAACTAAACAGAAAAGAGGATTTTGCTATACACTGGTTGCATGTATTGCATATGTGATGAACTCAGTCAGCAAACATCAAAAGCCAGCAGACAAAACCGGAGATGCTTTCAGCTTGGTACACAGCACTGGTAAACAAGGAGAGGGGCTGTCCAGCTAATTCCCCATCCAGTCATCCACGTATATCCCTCTGCTCTGGAGTACAATAGTTTGGCTGCTTGCTTTCAGGTCTGTGAAAGTGAAGAATAATCACTGAGAGAGGTGGATCTGCTCTTTATGATATGTACAGGACGGCTGATGGCTTGCATGTCCTGCATATTGGGCCTTGATAAGCAGGAAATGCTCATATTGAGGTTTTTGAGGACAATGTGTCTCAGGAGATTGGAATCTTCAGCATGTAGATGTAGATAACGTGCTTTGATTTGAATAATAAATACTGCCTTCCCCCAGACGCTTTCCACTAAATGAAATAATTGGCCACATTGTGCCTTGCACAAAAAGATTATTATTGTTTGAAATTATATTATAAATCCAAGACAGGTTGATTTTCACACCTAGAAGTTCAATCTCTACAATTTCTCAAATTGCTTTCTCTCCTATTGGCAGCTCCAGCTGGGAGAAGGCTCTGCTCTAGTGCAGGTCTATGGTCCTTCACACTCAGGTATACCAATGTCCCTGGAGCTTCCTCCAGCTCTGACATTTTTTGTGGGGTCAGAGACAAAAAAAATCAGAGCTGTTGACTCAGCTTTGCAGCTTGGTACATGTTTAACGTCATTAGCTATTAGCAGCCGTACAGCTGGAGGACCAGCAAATGACCTCACCCCCACTGGTCATCACTCTTGAGAGCAAGTATGTCCCGACTATCCAGACAGAAATAAAATTGAGGAAGAAAGCTGCTTCTACATCGCTGCTTTCCAGCAGTCTGCATTGTTGCCTTCCCTACTTAACTTAATTGGTACACAGCCATTTTCAGCTCCCATTTCCTAATAAACACATTTCCAGAGATGATTTACTATTCACACACTAACAAAAGAAGAAAGTATTCTCTGTTCATGATGGGAAAAGACTCTTCAGCCTATTGAACTGTTCTGTTAACCTCAGACAAAGCGCTGCAATACAATCTAATTGTGAGGATGCCAAACAGTTTTTATAAATGTCCTCAGACCTAACGTCTTTATTTCTAGCTACCCAAAAAGAAGATAAAAATATGCCTGAAGGAGCCATACCCACAGAAATGTGTCTGGGCACAAACAATGAGGTTCAGAAACAGACTTTTACGCTGGACAGAGATGAAAATGCAAAGCCTCAGCTAAATGTGCAGAGTACCCTGCTTCCTCATGGAGATGATCCCCTCTCTGAAAAAATCCGCTATAACTAGAAAGGCCAATGTTTGGATGGGGAAAGCAGAGTGAACAAATTCCATCTTAAAAATCATCTAATTCCAACAACCAGCCATGGGCAAGGACACCTTCCAGCAGAGCAGGTTGCTCAAAGCCACATCCAACCCGGCCTTGAACACTGCCAGGGAAGGGGAACATCTATGGTTCCCTCCAATATAATTCCAGCCTTCATCCTCCTTTTTCTAACTTTCTTTTGTTTTGCAAAAATGTCCAAACTGATGGCAGTGATGTGCCTGATGAACACATGGAAGATCCCAACCCTGGAAGCAACCAAGTTTCTTTTTCTTTCTTTCACTCTTTACAGAGAAGCAGAAGTGTTTGAGTTAGGTTAGATGACAAGCTTTTGGGCAAGTTACCATCTTTCTCTGCCATGTTTGTGCAGCACCTAATGCAACATCAGCCTAAGTTGGTGACTGCTATTCCACTGCAAGTAATAACCCATGGTTAGGAAGCTGCATAAAACTTTAAACCTGGAAAGGGACCTGCAGAAGATTAAAACTGCATATCTGTAGAGTCCCTGGAGGCACACACATTTCAGGAGGACCACATTGCTACCAGCAAAGCATATTGGAAAGCTCTGGCTGCATTTTAATGGATGCACTTACCCTAATATGGATCTGCTCTCCCACTGTGGGAGCACTCTCTCTTTTCCTCTTAACAGCCAACAAGTCAACGAGAGGACGGATGGTCATCCCCTGCAGCATAATCACAAAGACAAATATCAGCCTTTCTTCACATCAAGTGTTCTCAGTGGTACTTGCACTGGGAAAAAAAAAATATCACCAGCACGGGTATGTGCCACAACTACTTTGTTCCTTGCCAGAACAAGACCTGGTGTTTGAGCTAATGCTTCTCATCTGCTCTACTTTATTAGCAAGGCAAAATCTGCAAAGCTTTGACAAGACTGGAAGCTGTTCTCCCAGCTGTAAGCCAAACATTTTGTTTGCTTGTGGTAGCATCCTGTCAATAGGAGCTCACACAAAGGCTTCGGGGTGGGGGTAGGCAGAGGAGAAATGCTCCGCTCTCCTCATCTGGCATCTCAAAGACCACAGAAAGTCAACCAATAATTTCAAGGTCAAGCCTGTGGCTTACTATTCCTTGTAGCCTACCAGATGGAAAGAGGCTTGAAATGTTCAAAGTCTGAATGCCTGAAACGATGATAGTCCTTGAGACTTCACAGCACGGAGCCTCCACCAGCGTTTGTCTGCTAACTTTGAGTGTTATGTGTCACGGATCATTACCCCAACGATCTTTGATGGCCTGCCGATGGCTAAGTTTACTAATCAAAGTATCCACCTGGTGAGAAGGGTCAAGGGAGGAGTTTTAATGCCATTTAAGCCTCGTGAGAGAACTTCTAAAATGCTGTTGTGCTACATTTCTTAGTCTGGCTTTGGTATGAAATGAGTTTTCTAGGACATGTTTACGGCAAAAATGATGGAGTAGTTGATGTTTATGACTTCTGAATGTCACAAATGCTGGCACGGAGGAGAGCTGAACACATTTTTAATTGCAGAAACAATTAATGTGTCATTTTAATAGCTAATAGCAATAAAAAAGCACTGCTATTCAGAATAAATAACATAAAACTCACAAATTCAGAAATAACAGATATCACAAAGATTAAGTAGAGACTCTGCAATTGATCTCTTGCCTTCACTGGATAATCAGCTGCTTTTGTTTCCATTTTAAAGTGGCCTTTTGGAGTTTTGTGACCAGGAATCACAAACATAAACCCCTGAATTCCTTCAGCCCTTCCTGACCTTGGGAGTATCAGTGAAATCCCATGTGCTATTTCACAACACATGTGCAGATTCCCTGTGATGCTCCTCCACCCACTTGCAATAATTCATTAAAAGTGCATCACCTGATGCTGACAACTCTATTGTGGCTCATACAAAGTTTTCTGCCACCAGTGATCCAATAGATAATGGTTCGGTTGAGGCAACAAACAACAGAAATACCCAAATCAAATGAAAGAAACTCACACATGTGCCAAAAAATGAAAAAGCACTCTTAATTATTACATTTGCTAGCAATTTCATGCAAGAGGTCAGAGGCCAATGGGCTGAGAGAGTGAACTTCAAAGGGAGAACGTGTTATTTCATTTTTAAACCACACTGAAAGGAAGAACAGCTTTTTGCAACATTCCAAGCCCACAGCTCCTTGAAGGACTTTCTGGGCTACATGGTGCATATCCAGACCTGCTCGGAAGCACTGAGGACTTGACAATTGCTCAGTCAGACTGCTCAAAATTATTAACCAGGCTCATTGTGGGAACAGCCTTATGCAACTGAGTTAAAAAAGGCAAAAATAGGTTAATTTCTTGAGTTGTGTAATGCACTGATAGACCCATGTATGGACAAGCCCAAAGGCTAAGATGTTGATCACTAGTTCATGTAGCGTGAGGCTTTTCAGAGAGTGGGATCAGGATTCCCAACAAAATGAAGTCAGTTTGTGCTCCGACAAGATGCTCTGCTGGCTTTCCCCAGCTTAAAAGAGCCCAGATAATCTCTCACCTAGTTTCTATCCTATCTTAACACAGACACCCCCTGCCAAATCTGTACTGAAATGACTGAGAATATAAAGGAAACTTATTGTACAAGACAACAACAACAAAGTCCACTATCTACAGAAGATGGTTTGTAGCCAATATTTCCCTTGTCCTTTCCACCCAAAACAACAGCACCATCAAAGGTGCTGGGATATTAAAGATATTAATTCTTCAATAACGCATCCATCAATGTGGCTGGCAGCAGTGCCACGAACTTCAGAAGCTGTAGGAATCGTTGGTAAAGGTTCATCTTAATACATGTTTCTATTTGTGTATGTATGTGCTGAGATACAGCATTGAAAAGTTCATATCCTTCTGTTTCAGCTTAAATTTATTTCCCCCTCCCTGTTCTCGTGGTAGCCTCAGCCACACAATACTGCAGGTATCTTGAGCCTGAGCAAAGTCTGTCTTTATAGACACTATGCTCCTTCTGAATGGCTGAAGGTCAAGGGGTCGTCCCGCTGACACGTACCCACAGGGGACCCTGTTTAACTCTCACCCTTTTGCATGGAGATGACATCACCAGTTGAGCTTTGAGGTTACACAAAAGCCCTTTTCCCGGTCCTGGGAAGGATTTTCCGAAGCCTCTGCAGAATAGAGCTGCTGCCTTAGAACAACCTTTGTCTGAGACTCAAGAGCGTCTCTGCATGAGCGGACGTGCCTAGTGACCGTGTCTTTTCAATTTCTGACCCACATTTGCATCTTAAAACTCGTCAACCTCCACCTAAGTACGTTCCCCCCACCCCTGGCCCCTGCTCCTTCCTTTCAGTCTGAAAGCTGTGCCCGGTCCAGCTGCCCTGCGGGTCTCAGCTCCGAGTCCATCGGCATGTCACACGTTGACCATGTTTTCAGCTCGTGATGTGGATTAGGTGGATGTGGGGAAGCAGAGAGCCAACACCAATCCTCCACATTGCCCAAGTGCCCAACACCCACACCTAAGGGGCTCAGGGAGGCCAAGTGAAAGGAATTTGCTCTTGTGGACTGATACTCAGCCATGGGGCCACTCAGCAGCTGTCACCATGACCCACCAGCTCCCAGAGCCCCATCCCAAGTGTGTACACACTTGGCAGTGAGAAGTCAGTGTGCATCTCAGTGCAGGCAGGTTCAGAGGGAGGTCCTGACCTGGCCAGTCTGGTTTGGTATTTAGTATTTTCTTTTTGATAGTAGGAAGCATAGGTCTCCAAGCACTCCTGCACTTACTGCTTTCAGAAAGCTAGCTGCTGTGCCATGTGGTGCTGTGCAGCACATATTGTTCCTATGGCCTGCCAATCATTAAATGACAGGACTAAGCCTCTAATCTATCCTAAGCTTCCCCTTTGCCTGTAAAACAGCCATCAAAGGCATCCATCTAGAAGGGAAAAAGAAAACCTATGCCAACAGCAGCCTCAACTTCAGGCTCATGTTAGAAGAGCTTGTAAAGAAGAGCTCGGTTCTGCTCAGGTTACCCATCACTGTGATATCCTCATCATAAGAAATCAGGACTAGGAAGCCTCCAGCTAAGAAAGCAGTCAAGGAGAAACAGATGGCTTCTTGGTGTACCTAAATCTGAGCTTGCTCTCAGGACATGAACAATTTTCCATCTCTGCCTTTTCCTCTACACTTTGAACAGCTTCCATGGCACCTTCTGATGCAGAGGCAAGCTCAACAGCCTGCCACTCCAGACACCATACAGGCTTACACCATGAGTCACATTAAATTACTTCTCACTCAACCATCTCCAAACACTTCCCAGTTCACAACCAAGTCAGACACGTGGTCCTTCCAGTCAAGGCCAAGCTCCTCATGGCATGTAATTCTTAAGACTTGGTGCTTGTCTGAAAGACAACCACCTTACACCACTCTGAATAAAGAGACTTTGAGAACTGTTATAGGCGAGTTCTTTTAAAAGGAATTTTGGGGGTGGGTTTTGATTCAGAGAAAACTCCAGGCACAAACTTGCCAGCAAAGTTTTCAAGTTGACAAGCAGGTATTCTTTATTGCAGCGCCAGGAGACACAGGGGATAGATAGCTCCTCCTAACGTGTGTCCCCGTATTGCTGCTCAAGCCGTCCTTATATAGTCCCTGGGCATACATATATATTCACAAGGCTACGTATGGATTACATCATTTTCCAGGAAGTTCCCCACATGCGTACAAAATTGTGGTGGTGGTCTCTGAGGGTCCTTTACTTCTTCCAACAATCTTCATCACTTCTGGCTGCCTTTGAAGCATGCCATACCAGCTTAATTGGTTCGTTAGCACCAGAGACATAATAACCCTCCTATCCTCCTACTTAGCAGTTAGTTTAACTGTAGCCTATCCTGGACACCTGCCATTCCCAGATACTCCTTACCCCTGCATCCTGTTCTTCTAGACTGGTGTTTTTACATTCATTTTGTACTAAGATCATAGGGCCTAAACTGTTATAGTTTATCTTGTACAAGAATTCTCAGTATGCTCTCTAGCTGTACTCTACTTTTCTTTTTCTCTATGTATCATACCCCTCAGTAATTTTCCACTGCTACTGTTACAAAGCCATCAAACTTAACATTACCTAAAACTAATTCTAAAGGTTTATATATTCCATTTCGTGATCTTATGCCCCCCCTTTATTTCATCAGGAATATAATATTATGACATAATAATAATGTTAATATGAAGATTAGGCAACTCTGTAGTATGTGGCTCAACTGACTATAACTCACCTGAACAAAGCATTTTTCTGTGTTAGAATTCATATAGTTCATTGCTTGATGAGAAATTAATCTTAACAGAGGTGTCTCAGCATCAGCGGCATCTTGCAATTGTGTTTCATCAGGTTAGATCACATTGTTCAACAGCTGTAAATCTGCCTAGTTGATATTAGTGAAGATAAGTTAGCTGACAGTTTGCCGATGACACCAAGCTGTATGGTTCGGTTGATACGCTGGAGGGAAGGGATGCCATCCAGAGGGACCTCGACATGCTTGTGAGGTGGGCTGATGCCA
>JAVHNF010071822.1:2230-17360 GCA_034783455.1 Micropsitta finschii
TCTGGCTCAGTGGCTGGAGCGGCCGAAATATCTCTATCTAGCTCCAAGCATTTATTATAGGTGCAATTATTATATATTATATATTTATATATTATATATTTACATATTATATATTTATATATTATATATTTATATATTATATGTAAATATTATTTTTATATAATTATTTCTATATAAATATCAATCTATATAATATAATGTATTATCGATTTATTATTATAGCATTTATTATAATTCCTGAAACAAGCATTTAGCCAACTGGACTTGTGTGGATAGACACAGGCTGCTGTTGGCTGGTTGTGATTTCTGTTACTTATTTGAAGTGACAAAAGAGAGATGCAGCTAATTGTAAAGTTTGATTTTAAAATGTATTGTTCAATGTGTCTTTGTGATGTGGTGGGAAATGAAAATTAAAGATATTATAACCTCTCTCTGGAATGACACTGACAGTGCATGAAATTCCAAAAGTTTCAGATGCATTCAGTTATGTGGATTAAACCTGAAGTGACAATTACTTTTCCAAATACATGGCTACAGTATTTGAACTTGCTTCTGAACAGACCAAGGATGTTGACACCACAATTCACATTGCAGGATGAGTCTGGTCTTACTTCCTTTGAGACCCCTAACAAAGCTCACATTGGCTTCAGAGGCATAGCATCATGCCCAATACAAGGACATATTATTTCTGAAGAGCAATATTATCAACTTCTTGATAAGTTCCATATGATTTTTTTTCATAAGCAGACTACAATAAGTGTCAGATGAACAATAGCTCAGAAAAAGCACATTATTAGTATTTCCTCTTAAAATAGCAGAACAACTCAAGACCCTTTAATATATCTGTCCCAAAATGTGGGAGTAGGCAGCTCTGTAAAGAAACCAGAACCAAGGTTAAAAATAAGGAAGGGCAGTCAGTGCCTTCACCAACAAGGTTGCTATGGTAAACAGAGGCCAGTTGTTGCCAGACAAGTTTGTAGTAGTGAGGTAGAACCAAAGTCAAGCCCATACTGCAGAAAGAAGCAGTGCATGTAAGTTACAACCACACAAATTCCAGTTAGATATTTGGAGAAAAAAAACAAAATCCCCAATGAAGCTAGCCATATATTGGAAGAGGGTCCAAGAAAGATAGGGGATTTCTCCATCTTTGGCAAAATTTCAAACTTGGATCAGAAATACCTGGAAAACATGATGAAAGCTGATTACTTTTTAAGCCAGGTGACTGCCAGAGATCTCTTCCACCCTGAATTATCTTGTGATAAATCATCTTGTTCATCTTCCAGCATGAAGTAGAGTTAAATCTACCTTTCAGACATATCAAGTCACAAAGCATGGCAGTTCTTTAAGCTAAAGTTGCATTAAAAAGTAACTGCTGTTGTGGAAAAAATGTAAATTTCAGATTGGGATAGAATCAGGAGAATTATTTACCTCATGCTAGTGAGTGCTCAGTTGAGGAATGGTGTCCACTTCTATAATCCCATTAAAATGTAGCTTTACAAGATACATAACCCAGAAGGAGTCTAGAATACAGCAGTAAAAAGTAATTTTCTTTTTTTTTTTTTTTTTAAACCTTAACTCATATGGAACGGTTCACACAGGAAAAGAGAAATGAAGAAAAAGATGCTATAAAATTCTGTAAATAGAGAAAAGGTATGGTTAGAAGGCAGAGAACAGCTATTTCTGAATGTCTTAAAAAGAGTAAGTGAATTTCTTTGTAGTAAAGAGGGCTCACATTAGGCATAAGAAAAAAACATTCTAATTCTGCTTTTTAGTGAGAACATAATTTGAACAAACTGAATGGAGAGGCTGCGAATTCCTCTTCTCGGGAATTCTGTCAGAGCAGGTTTAGACAAACATCTGACAGGGAAGTTTTCCCACTATTCCGTGACTGCATCGAGGAAAGAGAGTGACAAACTAAAGACTCTACAGAGAAACTTCAAATGAAGAAAGGGGGAAAAACAGCAGGAGCGGAAATGGAGGTTAAGATATACGTTTGGGTTAAAAATGATGATGAATGAAACAGACTGAGACAGTGCAGTTTCCCGGGGGAAGATTTTCACTGTTTTATTCTGAATCCTAAAAGGTGACATTTTCCCCCTTCTCCCTTAATAATGAAAATACTTTGCAATTCTATAACATGTTCATCTTAGGATTTCAAAGAACTGTAATGAATTAAGCTGCTGAGTTTTCCTTCAAGCAAGATAAATGGGGTCCACGTGCTTCCCTTTGTATGTCAGTCTGGCTACCTACCTTTGGATGTCATCGTTTTCCAAAGGAATGAGGAAACATGAGCAGTGGAGAAATGAATATCTTTCAAATTGACTACATGAAAGCATAGTTTGCACTAAAGCGGTTTCCCATCCTGACACTTAATGCAAACACAGTGACCCACATACATTCAGAATGGGACTGACAAATATTATGTTAACCA
This sequence comes from Micropsitta finschii, assembly GCA_034783455.1. Classification (NCBI taxonomy): domain Eukaryota; kingdom Metazoa; phylum Chordata; class Aves; order Psittaciformes; family Psittacidae; genus Micropsitta; species Micropsitta finschii. The sequence goes on from JAVHNF010071822.1 coordinate 4,662, forward strand.
CTTGATTTAAAATCAACAGCTGACTTCAAAAGAAAAGAAGTGACACAAATATTTTTTTGTAATAAGGGAGTATTGCCATATTCTCTCATTAATATGGAAAATAGTTATATTGTGCACATTTTAACACATGACTACTTTGAAGTCTGGCTTCAAAGTAGACAAGTAGAGATACATACTTTTGCTGCAAACTTCAGAGCAGGGAGCATTCTGCACTTCTGTTTGTTCATCTGCTGGTCTCCAGAGCTATCTATCTTTTAAAAGCAAACTATCCTTCATCATAATGCCACTGATTCACAGAATGCTGATATGTTTTATTACCAAAAAATGTGAAAAAAAAAAAAATAAAAAAAGAAAGCTTCAATATAAATAAATACAGACAGATGGAAGAGATACTAGTAATAGATCTCCTACAACAGACCTCTTTTATTAAGATGATTTCATATAACTGGGGCAGGTCAAATGCTGGATTTGGAGATATGTGGGATATTTTAGTATTTTTAAAAGCTTTCAGTCTGAACTGGTATGTAAACAGCAAAATGATAATATTTTCTACCAAAAAAAAAAGAATTTAAGAAAGTTTTGATTTACAAACAGTGTGATTTCTTCCTCTTTTTTTTCTGTTCAACCTTTCACTTCTTCAGAAAGCAAAATGCCCAGAGGACAGAAGAGGTGATGTGAGAAACTTGGGATAAAAAGAGCCCTGAGAGCCTCCTGGAGCTCAAGTCATCATCTAATGGGGGTTGGAAGAGCACTAGCCCTGGAAAATTTATGGTGAGATCTGGAGCGAACCGCTGCTGTGTCACCAGCCCTGCTCAAACCCTACAGGGTACCATGGTAAGAGCTTCCCCTTCATGGTCTCTAGTCCAGGACAGCAGTCTGGGAAAGGGCAGTCCCCAGCCCCTGGAAATCAGTTCTGTGGCTTGTTCCCGCAACTCAGGTCCTTGGACAGGAGGGATTTCTTGTCTGAAAGAAATTTGCTTGGCAGACCTGGTTTGGAAATGTAAGCTCATGATGTCCCAGCAGCCTGGCAGGACAGCAGGCAGAATTATACCGGAAATCAGTTGGCATTTTGGAGAGAGTCCATGAAAACCACTGGTGTAAAATAAAATGTGGGGTTGGCCCCATTTTCTCCTAATATTTGTGTTGCTGGACATATGTATATGTCTCCAATATATTGTGCCCCTGGTATGTTCCTGGTATTCATGACCAGCTGTAAGTACAATAAGAATTGTCAAATATGCCACTAGCATGACCTGTTTATGACCAGTATTCTAGCCTAGATCTCTTTCTTTGATTCCAAAAGTTTTAATTCCTCCTTCCTTCCCTTCATTTATGCCATGTATCTAACTGGTATCCCTTTGGCATTTTTGCCTGAGACTGAGTGAGCTCAGCATTTATTTGAATACTGTTGATCTACTGATAATGTCAGTGTGCTAAGATGGAACATGCGGCTCTACCAGAAAACTCCACCCTATGAATCATTCATAGAACTTGCTCTAGTTTGCCTCTGAGGATGACAAGCATTCATGTGTGCTGTGTGAATCATCTTCTTGCTATGATGTCTTCCACTGAAAGACTTCTCAGGTTATTTAGCAGAGTTACCAGAGTCCTCTATATTATTGATGTTATTGTTATTATTTTTATTATTATTAGCATTATTAGAATTAGCATTTGCATTAGCATTAGCATTGCTATTACTGTTACCATTTCATACAAGAAATTCACACAGTTTGAGGCTAGTTATTCATGTCAGATCTATATATAACAAAGCAAGCAAGATCAGAAATCCTCATCTCATTGTATTGGGGGTCACAAGCTTAAGACACCAAACTCAATGGGACTACTTGTGCCAGGAAACCTGGACTTGTCAGTCTCTCTCAAAACCAGGCAATTACATAGCTCTCTTGGTGTGCTATTTGTTTAGCAGGTGATGATCATAAAAGTACTGAGTACTAGTTTAGCTGCTTGAAATGCTGGCATCAAGAATAGAGCTGAGAGCTATCTGATGAGATCAGTGCTTCAGGCCTCTCATCTCATTTACTTTTGTCCCTAAAAACTATTTAATGCATCATTTATTTGTGAAAGAAGAAAAAGAGACACCTAAAATGATTGTACGCATTTGTGCTTTAAGGGATTGATTTGCTTGAGACTTGTGCATCAGAATGTCATATATTAGAAAAGGCTCTGATGTTTTATACAACAAGGAAGTACCATTGTGTGAATACATAAATAGCTCTTTTCAGCTTATATTATATGAAGGCTCTGCAGAGAGTATGCCATGAGGTTTTACTTTGCTTTGAAGCTATCTTTAGTGCAGTGCTAACAGCCAGAAGATTGAACAGCTAGCCACACACTGCACCTTCAAATTAAACAGATTAAACAGTTCTCAGCTTAACTCACCGTGCTCCAAATGTAGCATACACCAATAATACAGGCCTGACACATCATTGTGGAAGAAGTATTACCATTAACTGCCTCTGCCTCAGCTGCATTAATGTGCATGGGCAAACAAAACGAACGAGACAGACAAAGCATGTGACAGCCAAAAACAGATAAGAAAAATTAGAATTGTCTAGCAGAAAATGGGACAGTTGGCATATGTGAAGGTAGAGATGGAGAGCATTGTTATAGAAGTGCAGTGCAGTAATGAAAACATGAGTTAGTCATACAGAAAATTCAATGGTTTTGATCATGCTCAGTCTGCGCACCACAAGATTTCAGCTATAAGCTCTTTCTTCAGTGTTTGACCAAGTCATTATAGTTTTTTTCTTGCTGGTTCTGCAAGAATAGTGCTGAGGCAGTGGCATAGCTAAAGACAAGGATGAAATCAACATGTCCTTTAGACAATACCTCAGGGATAGAATATACTGTTAAGTAAATAACATTTTTTTTTTAATTTATTAATTCACTGAGGCTGTGAGCAAAAGGCTCCCCCCTGTTGTCCAGGTTTTTTTAAATTTAAAGTTATAAAGTATATCAGAACCTCAAGTGATGGCACCTCATTTACAGCAGTAGTTTACAGAAAAAGGTTAGACCGATGACTGTAAAATATGTGCTTTACTGTAAGCACATGGAGTAAGTGTAAATGGTAAGAACATATATGGGCCCAAGAAAAACTGTGACATGATTAGTAGTATTGACTCAGCTCCCCTTGTAGCTACTTGTTTAAGGTAGTTGTATGAGGATGTCCATTTGAAGGAAAATACTAAGCTAGCCAAGTGTGCTCAAGCAGGAGAACTCCATTGTCCTTTTGTTTTACAGGAAGGGTAAACAAAGAAGGCTGAAAAGGTGAGTTCAGGTTACTTTCAAACTAGAGCAATTCCTTTTGATACTGTAAATCTCTAGAGGGTTAATCTAAATAGTTCAGGCTTTGATTCAAATCTAACTGGCTTCATGACCTGGAAGGAAATTGCTTCTGTTTCAGAGGACTGCAGTGAGCAAAAGATTCCTTCAAGGTACCCTGAGAAGAGAGCAGATATTGAAAACATTTGTGAGAGCAAACTCTGTAGCACCTGTGAGCCCCTGTAATGCTTTCACTTCTCCTGTCATCACAGGCCACTGAAATAATTTGCATTTGAGGCTGCAAAATCTTTCCATAACTGCCATAATTACCTGTGGCTGCTGCCTTCCCATCTCTGTGAATTCACTGAGCATTTGTAATACCAAACACCCAAACTTATTCATATTTCCATCCTATTTTTTATCCAGCCAAAACACCAGACTCTAATTCACCTGAATTTGTCTGTAAGTTCCATTAAAACCTGTGCTTGCACTTGCTTTTAGCATAATAAGTTCACAGACTTTCAGTTGCTGCAGCCATGAAGCACTACAAGACTGTAGCACTGCTGCCATGAAGGGATATTGGAAATGAAGAATTTGAGGGTTAGGTAGCCCAAGAAGAAAGATTTCCACTGTAACTCTAATCCAGGGTTAGGCTTCCAACTTTGAGTGGAAAGGCAAGCTAAGATGTGATCTATTAATATATAATGTGAAGATATGAATATTCATACAAAATTTGGACAGAAATAAATTTCTACCCTTGTTTTCTGTACCTTCCAACAGTGTTACTTGTTATGTTATATACAATACCAATCCCCAAAATATAAGCTGTATTTCTGAATTTTCTCTCAATAAAGTATCTGGTTCTGGTACTTGCACAGGCAGAAAACCCATGGAAAGGATCACTGAAAACAATTAAGGAAGCTGAGGGAAATTAGTCTGTCAAATATGTCCAGGTTGGCAGAGTGACAGCTGAGGGGCTATTTTGATTACCTGGGGTGGGTATTCAGAATGTAGGAAGACATCTGACAGAAGAGAATGGAGCAGGAAATTTGATCGATTATTCATGAGGAATAACCAGAACCAGCAATGGAATGTTAAAACTGGGATAAATCAACCAGTTTTCTGGGATTAAATGGAAATTATATGTTTATTGCACAAGGTTTCAACTTGCAATTATTAGTGCCTTTAAAACAAGAAGAGATTTTTATACATTGTTCATGTCAGGTAATGAGGGAAATGTTTTGTCACTTATTTGAATACATTTGTGTGGTGAGGAACAGAAGTACATTCTTGTATGGACATTAGAATCTTTTCTGGCCTTAGAAACCGTGAATGCATTTCATTCCTTCTTAATGAGCCATGGCAGTGGCTGGTGGGTGGGAGGTGGCTCAGAGAAGCCCAAAATTGCCTGTTTTTTCCTCATCACAATTATCAATACTATGAACATTTTAATATGGCTTTGGCTAGCCTTTTTGCTTTCCCTTCAGAGAGGAAAAGAAAGTTTTGTCCTCTCATGTTTTTCATGTTAGAAAGTCACTCTGCTGATAGTGCTGATTTTTGAGTTCCATGTTCTCCGAAGCAAGGAGCATGTGTCAAATGGGAATAGTCTCATGCTACTTGCAACACTAATTTGTGCTGTGGGGTTGAAAGACACATTTTAGTTACATTAAAAAATCACAAAGTTTAGAAATTAAAGCTAGAAGGTTCATTACTTGGTCATCTGGATAGCGACCTCTGAAATCCCTCATTCACTTGGTGATCCTTTCTAAGTGACTATGATGAAATAGAATTTTCTGGTCTTGGTGTGTGAAGATATGAGTTTCTTCTTGTTTCAATCTAAAGGTGCACTTTGATTAATTTACATTTTAAAGGCTTACTTGTTGATTATACCATGCTTTTGAAGTGGCATGGAAAATGGAGTTTGTAACAGGAGCAACTGATTGGCAATGTGATATCAGTCTGCCATTTGCACATCACTTAAAGGGTTCAGAGCTTCAAAATCACTTGAAGATGTGAAGTTTTAGAAATTGATTTTGTCATTTTTTAAACTAAAGAGGGGAAAACCTGTCTTTTAAAAAGCATCTTCAGTGTCCTCAAAGATGGGTTTATGTGTATTCTGTCTCATGACTTGCACACAAGAGAGTTGTGCAAAAGGATGAGGTGGATAGGGGGAAGACACAACAAAAAGCTTATAGCAACTAAGTAGGGTAGGATGAGAGCCAAATTAGATTTTTTAGCAACTATGGCTGCAGAGATAATAAAGGAATTCATGCTTTCCTTGAAATGGAGGCAAAGAAACTGGAAAACCAAAAGAGATGGAAAAAGTGATGGAAAAGCAATAGCTTATTTGAAGAAACATAGCCATGTCTCCTTTTATTCCCCTATAAATATGGAAAAAAAATATCGTTTACAGTGTGTCAATATTAGAATAACTTAAAATCTGTATTTAAAGCAGATGTAATTAGCAAGAAAAGATTTTTTTGTTTGCTTCTGTAAATAAATACGTATCCCACATTAGAAGTCATACTTAAAGGTAAATTCTGGGCTTAATTTCTCACTGTCTACAGCTGGGTTTTGTTTTTCTACTGCACTGCCTCAGGTGTTTTCCTGGAAACATGAACCAAGCTGCAATTGTGTAGCTGTTACACATGCTCCCAGAGAACCTCTGCTTCCCTTCTGACAACTTCACAGTATCTGTCAGTATTTATATATGACCCTAAATTCATGCTATGGACAAATAACTGTATTTGCAGGAAACACAAACCACCAGTGAAATAGGAATCTTTTTGGTTTCAGTTTTCATAGAGATTTATTTTTACACCAAGGGGTTTTTCTCTTTCTTCACATTACCTTGGAAAAAAAGTTATTACATGTTCAGTTGTTATACACTGTTGCTTGAGTCCAGAGCTGGAAGAGGTTGTCAAGGTGTCTCCAGGAGATGGTTATTGACATTTTGAAGTTGGCACATGTAGGAGCTGAATTTCAGAGAGCAGTGAGCTCTGTGAATGGCTGTAACTTTGCTCTTTTAACTGCCTTTTACTTGCTTGAATAACTGTATTTTCCATGAAACTAAGTAAAGCAATGGTGAAGGAAATTAGATGTAATGACTATAAAAAGAATTGAAGGAGAAAGAGGACATGCATGACTTCAGTGTAACTTATCTTTGACTGCACTGATTTGAGGGCTTGGAGTGTTTTTCATATGCTCTACCAGTTACTTCTGGGGACAGAGAGTGGTGTCTGACCACTTTCATTTACCAGTGTAGATGCAGGTTAAACGAGTGACTGTGAATGAACTAATTAACTAATTTTTTTTATCATCTTTGTTAGCTAATGGTGAATTTACGTACTGCTTTTTCTAATTGAGTACACACAGTGTAAGTACTGGTTTCTTTGCACTGAATTTAAAACTCTTGGCCAGGACTCAGACCTGCTTATGAATTTAGCTTGTAATTTCTGAAAACTGTTTCTCACAGCATTAAGTATTCATGCAACCTGTAATAACAGAAAATCTGAAAAAGAAAAAAAAACATCTAGGCAAGGAATATTTTTATAGTGATGATCAATAACAAAAAGATAATTTCTGTTATAAAGAGTTATGCAATTACAAAGAATTGATTGAAATCTATAATGTCATAAATATTGATAGAACAGAAATTTATTTTAAGAATAAAACAGTCTGAAAGATGGTGTGAAATGACTGAATAATGTCAGAAAACGTGAATTACTGGACAAATTTCCAGAAGCAATCTGAAATAAAACCTGCTGAAGCCATGCTGGCTTCTCCTCTCAATGATGTCTGGTGTGCCAGCACAGCTAAAAGAGTACATTCATCTCCCTACACCTCATTTGAGTTCCTTATTGACACTGACATCTGTTCAAATCTTAATTAGCACATTACCACAAATAGACCCTTGTCAAATCTAACCTAATTTAAAAATAGCTCAAAAACGGAAATGCAAAATGTCTCTGTAATACAATAATGTTTTATTAATAAAGTAAATGGATAAATAATTTGCATAATGTTAAAAGCATCAGGATTAGAAAGCATTTTATGTAGTTTTTGGAGATTTTTGGCAAGAAAATCTTCATTGCTTGTAACTTTTGTATATATGAAAACTGACTCAAATGCAGTATGCTTATAAGGATGATCCATAACCTTCCTAGAGAAACTCTTTTTTGTATGATATACAGTAATTTCCTAGTTATGTGTGCCTAGGTGATATCTCATAAAGAGCAACTGCAAATATTAAAAAAGAAAAAATTGAAACAGCAAGACTGAAGTAATTTTGTGCCATTTTTGATACCTAAATATTGAGCACATTATCAAGTGTTTGAAATGAGCATTTGAGTAGCAGAACCAAAATGTTAAAATATTTCCTGTCATCCAGCAAAGTCAGAGTAAATCACTGGCCTTTATTGCTTGATGCACATGTTTTCAGAGGTGTTGAAAAACCTTTAAAGGTCATTATGAGGTGTGTGCAGATCCAGATCTGCCTGCCAAACATTGTCACACTGGTTATCTTTCTTGGTGAGTTCAAACCTTTGCAAAAGCTCATGGCCTTTAACTATCAGGTGTAGTGGCAAAGTCTTAATGGTTAAAATCACAGCAGAAGTAAACATTTGCCCCTTAGGGTGATATAGATGGATTGTAGGGCTTTCAGGTACATCTAGCCCTTGATCAGCTATAGAAGAGACGTAAAGAATCTTGAAGGTGGGTTATTCAGGTTAAGAATATAGGATGCCTTCTGCTATACTGCCTATTCACTTTAAACTACACAAAACCAAAAAATGTGAAAAGCACAGGGGGAAAGCATATGGGTATATCTGTATCTGGACCTTCTGCCTGGGTGTTTAGAGCTTGATTACCAAGGCTAGTGTCCAAAATGTGATTGTTAAAAATCATGTCAACCCAGCTGGTGGCAAAATAAAAGTTGTATCTGAAACTTCTAAATCTTCCTTACTGCATGGGTCATTGCTTTTGGGAAAGGTTTTGAGGCAAAATCAGCCAGATTGGATTTGAGATCTTGAAAATCCTTAAGGTTTTCCTTCAGTACAGCTCATCTCTGCAAAAAGGGGCTTTATTAATAGTCTTCAAACCTAAGAATAAAAATAAAAATCACTTTGTAGACTACAGCGTTATAAAATATCAGTCATTCTTGTATCAAGTCGAATGTAACTGCTTCAGAGCAGGCCATGAAGTTGGTTGGTTGCTTCTGAAGGGGTGTTCAGAGGTGTTGAATAGCATAGGAGGTTAAGCCTGAGAAGTGGTGTCAGAAAACACTTACAGCCAGTGCACTGAGGGGGTACTTTTAAGAGGCAAGTGTTGAAATAGTCCAAAAACTGTCTGACTCGGTGTGGTGGGTTGACCCTGGCTGGATGCTAGATGCCCATCAAAGCTGCCCTGTCGCTCCCCTCCTCAGCTGGACAGGGGAGAGGAAATGCAACGAAAAGTTTGTGGGTTCAGATGAGGACAGGAAGATCGCTTGGCAGTTACTGTTACAGGTAAAACAGACTTGACTTAGGGAAATTAGTTTGTTATCAGTCAAATCAGACCAGAATTATGAGAAATAAACCCAAGTCTTACAAACAGTGCTTCCTCTGCAGATCCCCCACGAGGTCACAGGTCCTACCAGCAAACCTGAACAGACTGCTCCAGCATGGGTTCCTCTCTTCACAGGGCTGCAGATCATGCCAGGACCCTGCTTCAGCACAGGCTTCCCATAGGTTTACAGCCTCCTTCAGGCACCCCCCTGCTCCAGTGTCTTTCTGGGCTGCAGGTGGAATCTGCTCCACTGGGTACCTCCATGGGCTGCAGAGGGACAGCCTGCCTCACCAGGGTGTTCACCACAACCTGCAGGGGAATCTCTGCTCTGGCATCTGGAGCATCTCCTCCCCCTTTTTCTTCATTATGACCTTAGTGTCTGTAGAGTTGGTGCTCTCACATGTTCTCAATCCTCTCTTCTCTAGCTGCAGGCGTGCAGTTTTCTTTTCCCTTTCTTAAATACGTTATTCCAAAGGCACTTCCACCATTGCTGATGGGCTCAGCCTTGGCCAGTGGTGGGTCTGTCTTGGACCTGTTTGGCATTTGCTCTGTTGGACATAGGAGAAGCTTCTTCAGCTTCTCACAGGAGCCACCCCTACAGCCCACTCGCTACCAAAATCTTTCCACACAGACACAATATAAGAAGATTATTTGCGGTTCATAAACACCCAGGCATAGAGAAAGGAATATGTAAAGTATTTGCTCCTTCCCTGACCAATAGACCCCTTTAACACAGAAAACCAATGGTCATCTATAAAAATAGCAATGTTGTTACTTCTCTGCATCATCATGCAATTTTGTGCTTCTCCATTTAAAACCCAGCTGTCTCATTTAGACAGCAGATTTCTGTGTTAATCTAGATGAGGTTTAGAGAACTTATTATGTGGGGATCCAAATGAGAGATGGGGGATTTCATCCCTGTTCTTTGAGTTGCTTTCAATCTATAAAAAGTAATTGCCATTTAGATACTTCTGTTGTTTTTGATGAGTTACATGATTGTGATAATCAAGAGGAGGACAACGTTGTATATCAATGTTAGTGACATCTATGAGAATTGTTCACTTAGTGTCTGGGACTGTATAAACTTGTTTGATTTTAAGCACATAAGCACTCCTACTGACTTTTCTGATGATTTAATCATTCCTTGTAAATGCGTTCAGTCTCTGTGACCTGCCATTGGATAGGCTCCTCAATGCATATTTATCTTGGGGGGTTCTTACTGTGAAAATAGCCTACAGTAAACAGCATGGTGCTAAGATACTGTAAAAAGATAAATAGGGGTAACATTTACTGTGCAGTTCTAAACATATAACATGCAGTACCAGCATGAAAGATTGTGCTCTCTGACTACATAAACTTCATTTCCCCAAATGCAAGTTTTGATCATTATGCTTTAATTTAAATGTGAAGCACAAATAGAGTGTTACATTGCATTCCATGTTTATGTGTTCACTTATATTTAGTTTGCAAGCTGAGAATACTCATACATTCCTATGAAGATTTAAGTGAAATATCTTCAGGTAAGCTTGTAAAGAAAAGAAAAATCTAAATTTAGGTCTCACATTTTCACTTCAATACAATATGTTTTAAATTCATCTGCCAGCTGACTGTCAGAAGACTCAGATGATGTTTTCTTTGAAGCTTTTTAAAACTGAGATCATGTCTTTCAAGAGGTCTGCTGAATGTTGGTATTTGGATAATCTATTGTGTATTGAGAATGAGTTTATCTACTGTCTTGTCATATATCACTAACACTGATTTTTTTTTTTCGGTAATGCATTTTGTGAATAAGAACTTGTTAGAATCTGTAAATTTTGAATGAGACGAATCAATGAGCTCAAAAATCAAATAATGCCTTTCTCCTAAAAATTATGTTCTCTTGAGGTATTAGGAATGTGAAATTATGACTAAAGCAGGCAGCTGAATTTGCTATTTTCACATTTCTGTACTGTCAGTAAAAAGAGAGTAAGTTCTGTTAATTTTCCTAAATTCTTAAGTGTATTGGGCATCAATGACATTTAAAGAGTTTATGGAGTGGGAATCTGCTGAACATAAGTTAATATGTCTCAAATAGCTTTTTTTTTTATATATTAAAAGAATAACAAACAAGTTTTTGCTTTTACTTTTTCATGTCTTTTTGCTATGAAGAAATTAACTTGCCTGTATCCAATGCATGCTTCTTCCAAAACTCAACACAAAACTTCCTTCTCTCCTCCTCCAGGTAAAAGGACTGAAGGGGACTGGGGTGGAACATGCGAGAGAAACAAGTTATCCTTGCCATTGGGTAGCCTGATGCGTGCTCAATAAACACTATTTTCTTTGACTCAGCATTATTCTGCTCTTGACTACATGTGTAAAAATAATACCAGAGTGTCGAGTAGTTGCCGTGTTTGTGTATTTTATTACATATAGTGATGAATTTTATTTTAATGTTTGCTCATCCTAGCACAGTTTAACACCATAATACATCATCAGCTGAGTTAGCTGAATTCTCTTCTAGTGCAGAATGGCTTACCCACAGCTAATAACATCTGTGATCCTCCAGCAAAAGCAGCTGGTGCTGAGTCCATTTTGGATTGCCAAACCTTTATTATGCATAATCACATGAGAGCAAAAAGTCCACTGACCTCTCTAGCCCACAGCTGGCTGCTGAGGTGAAATAATCTGTTTTCACATTTTGATAGGCAGTGGAAACAGTGCTCAGTGATGCACAGTTTAAGAGTTTAAATTTTTAAATGGTTATCTATGTAATTGCGTGCTTTTGTCTGTTAGAAGCAAGTGAATGAGGCAAGAATTAGGGAATGCTGTTCAAAATTGTCTTCTAATTATTGTGCCAACTACTCCAAAATATGCCCACAGCGCTCAATCCCTTCTAATTTCTGTCACCTTGCATCTGCTTTCTTAGTCCCCTCAAGAGCATTTAAGAACAACGCTTTTTATCAATCACAGCTTGCTGTTTGTATCAGGAGTGCTAAGATCAATACCATGTACTCTACCTCCAGAGGAGATCAGTGCATTTTATGCTTAAAGCTTAGTGTGTCATCAGCACTTCTGTTTCAGAAATGGTAATCTAAGCCTGCAGCACTAAGTACCTCGTTGAAGGCTTACATACTCAAAACCAGCAGCAAGTCTGTTGCTGTAATTGTAGTGTGTTGTTGCTGATTGTTATGCCTGTTGGGTGGGTTGTTTTAAATGTGTGCTTCCTTTTCCATCTTTTCATGTGTCAGTCTCTCAGAAGTTTGGAAGGGCTTTAAAAACAAAGTGGGATTCAGTAAATGCATAGATGACGTTCAGAGACTTCTGATGCATTACAAAGGAAGTGAAGTTCTGAAATGGAAAATGGGGCTTTAACTTGTCTTCCCTAGCAGCGAAAAATTTTAATCTCAAGGTATTATTTACTCACTTTTACAAATACCATGGAAAGTGTCATATCGCTATATTTTTAGATTGTCTGTCCGTCTCAGTAACTAATCAATTATCCTTTCATCTGCAATGATCCAATTACCAGAATTGAAGATGTGTAAAGTCAAGTTCTAGATACATGGTTTTTGTGATTCACGCTTCACTATAGATAAAATTTATTATAGAAAGTAGAACTTTGTGGTGTAAGTCTGAACTTACCTCTGTGGAGAATCCTTGCTTTCAATACATTTGCTTACTGGGTCCAGAAACCTTTTAGCTTAAGCTAACGGGCAGCGCCGTTTGAAAACCAATGTGTATTTGACTGCAGTGCCCTTGAGATATTTCTCAGATCTGCTTCACATGAGGTGATTACACCTTAGATAACGCCTGGGACAGCCTTTAGTCATATAGCACCCCGGGAGAAGACCAACTTGACGTCCCCCAAACACAAAAATCTATCAGAACATGCAG
>JAVHNF010071826.1:15601-34365 GCA_034783455.1 Micropsitta finschii
TCTGTCAGCTTGTGTTATTATTAGATACCTTTCTGGTGGTTCTCAGGGTCCTCATGCAACCAGATTTGGTTATTTCTGATTCTACTGTGTTAGAATACTGTGTTCTCTTGTTATTCCCAAAACACCTTATTCACAGTAAACAGTGTGACACGTAACATGCCCACTCATGCTTCCTCAAGCTGTATTAGGCTCTGCTTGCAACAGGATCATTCATTTCTGGGTCACCAATACAACCTGGTCTCTGCTTTTGTTTAATTCATGAAATGCTCCAGAAGGAAAGTACAGAATAGCTACTTTTGCTTTTAGAACACAAACATGCTTTATGAGCAGTGGATGCACATTGGCTGATGAACAATCCCAACTGTCTGGGTATATGGGATAATTGTTCCACTTGGGACTCATTAGCTAATTGTTAAAAGATTCTAAGAAAAAGCATTTCATAAATAGAGCACTGAATTTCCAGAAGTGTAATTACGGGCTGAATGCACATTTTTAGCACCTGTGTTATCAACCACATGAGCCAATAGCAAATACCTTCTGGCGTGTTATCTCTGTTCTTACTGCCAGTCTCCCTGTAGCAGGCAGAATTACTACTAACAAATGGAAAGGTAGTATTTTTTATATTCCTATTTTTGTGCAAATATAACAGAGTAAGCTTGGGATCGGTTGCCTCTAGCACAGAGGATCTCTTATGGTAATAGTGAAGGACAAAACTTGCAGAGGAGGGGAGAGGCACAGACCAAAACCACGGTTTTTGATCTTATTTTGTCACTCAATTTTGATGGGACAAGCTTTTTACTCAGTGTTAGAAGATGCTGTTTATTTATCAGAGCTTGCGGCTCAAGGTATTTTAGAAAATCATTGCTTCACTGAAAAGGAAAATTCCAGAACCAGGTTCCTGACCCTTCAGTTCAGGAACTGCTACTAAGAAAGAACAAATTAGAATATCATTCCTCATTTTCTGTAATTGAATTACAGAGGCAAAATACTGTTAATAAGCTAACAAGGTATTTGTATGGCATGAAGACTTGGAGCTGAGTCAATAAACAATTGCACTTTAAAGGAGAACCAGATCTTTTTCAGTCTGGATTCCAGTTAAATGAGCAAAAGTAGGCGCAGAACAGATCTCAAAGTTGTATTTACTGTTCCACAGTTTGTCAACATCATGCTCAACAGCGGCACTGCCCATCACACGGAGTGCACCTACACTGTACACAGCACTGTCTGAGATAGGGATAACTTAATTCCTATTCCAACACTGACAGCACTGGTCTTGAGCCCTGAACTCTGATCTCAACCCAGTATTGAAGTATCTTCTTGGCTGGAACTAACTGGAGCACCACAGTCACAATAGAGGCATGACAGAGTTGAATTTAGCTCTCACCGAGCCTGAGACCTGGGTGAGGCTGTAGTCAAACACTGTATTATTCTCTTCAAGTACCAGGTCATATAAGGGTTAGAATAGAATTAGAATTCCTGATAATAACCTATTACTGAGCGAAGAAGAAGAATGATCAGATATGTATATATGTTATCTCCTGAGGCATTGGTCCTGTGGCCCTGGAATCAATATTACACTGCCAGAAAAAAACGAACTTAAGAAGTGGACAGACATTTCTGATGTGTAAGCAGCATGCCCCAGATAGTCTGGTTGCCACTCTATACCACTACATATACATGGAGTGACTCCTGCAGGCCCTTGCTTTTCCCCTGGTAACCAGAAAATTTCAGAATTCCAATATGAATACACAAGGTGACACTCAAAAGTATTTTCCTGTTCAGTAGTACCAGCTACTGCATGCCCTGATGCAAAAGAACTTCAGAAGTACCTTCAATAACATCTTGCTTCCCACCTCCAGAAGGGATTTCCTTCATTCTTTCCTCTTCTAGCCCAATTTCTCAGCCCTCTCTGTTTCTTGCTTACAAAGCATCTCTCCCTGCCTCCCCTCACCCACTCAGCAGTAGCATGTTTGTGAGCAGCAAGAGAATGGATGGCAGCAGGGAAAGAGTCCCCACCTGAGTCATACTATCTAGGGTGAAAAAAGGTCTCCCTGTTTAGAGCAGGTTAATCATCTGTTGGCTGCTGTTTTCATCCCTTCACAGGCATGAGGAAGCCAGATTGAGCTCTGGCTACTCCTGCAATGAAAAAGGAGCAAGCCTTAAAAGGTGCTAAGGGACTGGTATGGAGAATAGTCATAGACACCTTCTTGTCACTGCACTAGCAATACAGGACAGCAGCATCCACAACAAGCTCAGAAAAGGCTGCGCTTTGGGTTTGCACTTCCCAATCTGCCTATGAGCGATTTTTGGCTTCCTATTGCCCCTCCATTGATGCACAAGACACTTCATGATCACATACCCATGTGCATGATTGGTGGGACAAGCTGAGGGAAGGGTAAGAGGCATAGTTGTGATGATGCTTTGAAATGCTTGGGGATAGAAATAAAGCTTGGGATCTCCCCCCACTTCCTCTGCCTCACTTGAAGGCAATTATTATTGTCTTAAGATGCAAGATCTGCTGAAAGTAATAAATTGTTGATTGTTTGTTTATTTTCAGGGTAGACAACAATCAGCTTTTAATCAGTTTTTCATCCCTGCTAGAGAGCTATTAAGTCTCTTTAAAATAATTAGAAAACAGAAAAGAAAAATCTCCTCCAATTATTTTCATCCAGGAAACTGGAACTTCATGAAAAACAAACAAAAAAAAACCTTAAGATTCACATAAAAAAAGTTACCTTGGTGACACTTTTAGTTCACTCTTTTAACAAAGAGATGCAGTTTGCCAGGGGGGAAACAAAACATGAAAACTAAACCTTGCTTAATATTTTTCCACAAAGCCAAGTACTGATTGACTCTTGCACTTTGTCACAGCCAGCATTGACTTGCTCTTTCTCCCTTCCAAATCTCAGTTTTCCCGGAGCACTGTCCTTTTACTGCAGGCTCAAAGTTTTGTGCCATATGGGCAGCTGCTTTCCCTCACCTCCCCAGATATAGTCTGCCTGCAGTCATGCTCACAACAGCAAAACTACAGAAAACAACCACCATTTCTCTTTTTATAGATTGTGCTTCTTGAGCTTGCATGATGGATATTGGTGTCTGAATAAGAACTGATATTTTCAGTCACCTTGGGTGGACACTCAGTTATTTCTTCTGAACTTTTATTTTTTGAGGCAACAGACTGCTGGAGTCTTCCATTTCTCTGATTTCTGACAATTCACAGATTCTGCTCTTTCAGATCCCCACAAAGCACATTTCTTCCATTTTTGAGTAAATGAATTGTGAATCCTGTCCTGGGGAAAACACTGCTCAAACTTAACTACAATACAGAGAACAACCTCCAAATTCCAATCAGATTTAGCAACCGGTATGAAATGTCCCAGCAGATAATACCTTTCTGTGATTTCAGATGGGCAACCAAATAGAGAACATCCTTCTCACATAAAATGTTCCAGAAGTTTTTCCCACTAATAATCCCATCAAAATATATCCTCAACATGCCTCATTTACTTCCACACACACTTTTACCAGTATGCTGGTAGTAACTCAAATGTGGTCATCCTTACAGGAAAACAAGATCAATCATGAGCACTCTGCTAGCTGCTGAGATAGCTGCTGTTGTAAGTGTTGTTGAACACAGATATTTGCCTTCCAGGGTGTGAGCAGGCAATGTCACGTGTGTGCTTCTAAGATGCAGTTAAGCAGCACTCTTTGGTATGAGACTGAGGGACAGACAGGCTTTATTGTTATCACATTGAAAGGAAGCAGTTCTCAAAGTCAAGAACAGATGCCCTTCTTATGGTAGACACTAATTAAATACAGGTTCTCAGATCCTAGTAAGAACTAACTGTCGTGGACTGTAAAAAACAGATCCAACTGGGTTATGGATTTTAAGGGAGGACTAACTAAAGAGTGTGTAAGGTGCTGAGCTAATGAAGTCCTCCCCCACCAGGACCCCAGTGGCTGTATCTTTATTTTATTTTTTCAATTGCCCATTGGAGATGAATTGTGATTCACTTTAAAAAGGGATTCTTCTCGTAAATCGATCAGTGTTAGACCCATTTGACCTACTAGTGTCTCTTTAAAGATTGATGAACTGGAACGCAAAAGTGAAACTCTCTCATTTTAACTGTTCCCATCTGAGTTCCCTACACTGTGAGATACATTTTTAAAGAGACTTAAGGAGTGGTTGTATCACTGATTCAAATTCTAGGGTTATTGCACAAAGCGTTTCCATTGCCTGCCAATAGGCAACACAGCCACACGAAGGCCATTAGCAAAGACAGTCACAGGACTGGTTTAGATTAAAAACTGCTGCTATTAAAAATGTGCTACATTTCAGGGACAATAGCAGATAGTCCTTTTTACTTTCATACTGGTCACTAATTAAATGCAAAACAGCAACACTAATTAAAAACAAGGGGTGAAGGGATATGGAAAAATCACTTGCTGGATTTATATTTTCCCTCTCCAAGTGAAAGACCTTTCTGGTAAATGACAGGCATTTTTTGGCCATAATTAGCAAGAGAGGCTGCAGGTAACTGACCCTTCGCTCATGAGGGTACCACTGCATCCAAAAAGAAAGATAAAAGACTTTTAGTTTAGAGCTGTCCCTTGCACTAGGCAAATCCCACTTGTTTTCACATAGCTATCTACCGCAAATTTAGTCTAATACTTTGTTTTTGAACCCAGGATGAAGTGCTGCCCACCTCTGTCCTCCCCTAAAATTCATAGGCAATGGTCAAAATCCCCTTCTTTGCTCACAGATACTGTGGGTTCAGCAACCCCCCTTTATTTTACCCTCCTGGTTCTTTTTCTAAGCCGATTGAGCAAATAAATAAACAGTTGGGTATAAATAAATATTAGGGTATTTATCTGTTCAGCTTCATTCAGATTGTGAGTATGAAGTGTCTTATAACACCTATATATCAGAAAGACAGCATAACTGGCTTGGTATACTGACACTACTGCATAAAACAGAAAAAATAGCCAGTAGAAGGTGTGGATGATAATTTTCAACTATTTCTGCAAACCAGCCAAAACCAGATGGTTTCTTGAACCATGATTTTTTCCCTTTAATTTAAGTACTCAATTGCAACAGAATTCCAAATTCTCTGCTCGCAATTCCCACCATCCTATTTATTACCTGAGAAAAACGTTATTGCATAAATAATCTATTGCCTTTTTAACCTGAAGGTCTCAGCATCTGGTCTTCAGGAATATGAAGAGTTTCTAATTTAATAATAGAATATTCTCATGATAGTCATCCTCTTCCAGCAGAGACCCACAAGTGTGGGGAGAGATCAAGAGCAGGCTGGCTATCACATGAAGAGCCAAGATGTGCATGCTATTTGACAGCATTCAGGCTAGAAGCGTGAGTGTTGCACTCATAGATAGTAGACAGGGGTTTAGCGTAGTCACTATTGCTCATTGCTTGGATCTGTGCTAAGTCTCATAATACAGAGCTCAACCTGGCTTATGCTCCACTGCAACAGCCTGGACATAGCTGCAGGTTATCTGGGATTCCTTGGAACCTTCTCCACCAGAGACTTCCAGCCCATCTGTCTTCCAAGACGCATATCCCAAAGCATGGAACCACAGCCATATCCTGCCTGTGTGCTGTACACTGCTGAGCAGAAATGTTTGAGAGTGAAAACAAAAATGCAGAGGTTGCTCCCCTGGCACAAAGGACCAGACACAGTCTCTCTGCTGCGTGTGGCTGGCTAACTTTCAGCTGAATTCACACAAGCAGTAGTATCTTTAAAAAAAGCATCTCTAAGAAAGATCTGCTGAGGACCATGTAATAAGAATAAAGACAGACCAGACTTGACAGGTTTGCAATTAATTTTCCTTGGCTCTTACTTACGTCTTTGATTCTGGCAGCCTTCCTCTTCTGAATGAGAAACAGGCTTCCCTCGTTATTCCTAACATAGCAAAATCCATAATGTAGCAGGTGTTTGCTACTCATTTCATTGACACAAATATTACGTTTAATCAAAACCTGAAGCAAGACAAAATGAATGAAACAAGATAAACCAAAGTAAAGCATGAAGCACCAGTCTACACCCAATGCTTAGCTGTTTGGCAGGGTGTTGTTGAGTAAAATCTCAAAGAGCAAAATTTGTCTGCCCACATATCCCACTGTATTGTCAAACCATCCCATGTAAGCTCCACAGAGACATCTTAACACACTTCTTGCTCATGTTCTGTCTGCTAACCAATGCCTTATCCAGAGACTATACAAAGTCTTTCTCCAATCCCTTCCAGTTCTAAGTACGGCCCACATATAACATGCCCTTCTTTCTCATCACCCAGATCAGTTATGTCAAACAGGACAGCAATGAGTCTAACATTAGGAAAAGGCAAAATCTAAGAATCTTTGTGAGCCAGCTGTTGTCTTACCCTAGAAAGCTAATGGAGATGTCTGGAAAAGGCAGGGATAACTAACCTTCAAAGCAACCACTGAACAATGCATTCACAACCAAAAGGCAGTAACCCAAGGACCTGAAACAGAAGCTCAGCCATGCTTGTCAAATGATGTATTTGTAGCTGCACTGAGATTTGAGATTCAAGCTTGAAAACCAGCATTACCTGGGAGTCACTTAGAATTTCAGCATGAGAATTGTGAAAGACTTATTCAAGGCACACTACTAAACACATAATTATTCCCACCAGGGAATCCAGCAGTGGAACTTGTGTGGGTGCTTACTCTATTACGTGAGACCAAAGAAAAAAGCACCAGAAGAATCTGTGACACAGAGCAGCCCTTTCAGCAAGCAGAAGGCTGTTTATCTCCTCCTTTAATAAGATCAACTACCATGTCTTAATAGAGCAGCTCCTCCTAACAGCTCCTCCTCTCCACTGTGTACCCTGATGAGATGTACACGATATCAAAAGCAATACTGGATGAAAGACGGAAACCCCAAGATGTCCCTTTTTCATCATGTATAATTTGTAAAGCTAGTCAAAAAATAGCAAGCAATTTAGCTTGGAATTTTGCCAGCTCTGGTATTCATAGCACATGTGATCAAAGAGCCAGACACTGGGAAAACAATCCTGCTTGTAACCTGACTTCCACCACAGAAGACAAAGCCTGTAAACATTACTATTGATCACAGTGGAACTATTTTCATCAGGCTGCATAGCACTCGACATTAAACATCTGCAAAGTCAAGGTCTACGTAAGCTGAGGTTGGGGCAGATAGTTCCAAAGGTTTAACACTGCCAGCACATGAGCATTTTCAGAAGAGTGAGCAACTGAAGACACTGTGAAATCACACTGAAAATCAAAGAAAAGGCTATCATAAATGGATTTTATGTAATACTCCAGGATATTGACATATATAACAAATTGAAACAATTAATTCATCTTCCTACCTTCCACTGATAATTTTTTAATTAAGTTACTTATCTTTATCTACATATTTAAGAATGTAGATCTTTCATTATTCATCTCTTAAAGAAAATCAATGCTGCCTTGATTTGCTACAGCTCAAACAAGACAGCAGTATTATTTAAGATAAGACAGCCTAATGGAAAAATAATTCATTAACTTTATTAACAAGCCCTAAAAATGTGCTATTGAGCACATTTTCATATTCCTAGAAGTCTGAATTATGAACCAAAAGCTTAATGGTGTTCAGCATGACTAAAATATATATAATAGATTTTTAAAGAATGCTTATAAATAGAAGAGAGAGAAAACTATTAAAAGAATTCAATGAGATGTTTTAGAAGGTTCATCCCTAATACTGAATTCTATTATGAAAACCACTATCAAAAAGCTTCATAGTCCATAATGAACTAAGAGGCTGTGAGCTAATCTATAGCACTGGTTAGGTGCGAGAGCCTAAACACCTATCAGCTATACAGCCTTGAAATATTTGCACATCAAAACAGACTCCGGTTTCACACTTGGGATTCTAAAGCTTTATAAAAGACACAGTGAAGAGTGAACTTTGAATCTCAGTTTCTTGAGGAAGCAGAGTTTTTCTCGTCATCTTAAGTGTCCTTTTCTTCTCAGGGTGACCTTAACTTTCAGATTTGTAAAATGGTTTCCTCTTGTATTCAATCCTACGGTATAATAAGTTTTAAAAATGACTATTTATCTTCTGTAATATATTAGTCACATGTAGCAGGAGAAGCCTCTGTGGGAATTTTTGCTATCGAGTTTGCTCAAGCTTAAGTCAATGCTGATTTAGAAAATACAACTTATGCTTGGCAACAAACAATCATGAATATATTTATTGGAATAACATCTTTCCATTCTCCTCCAGTGGTGTTCAGTTTATCGGCTGCAATACTATATGTTGGTATATATTTACAGTGACCGAGGCAATTCGAAAGTAATGCTTTTATGTTGCCCATCTCATTACACTTTTACAAGCCTGAATCACAGGCACTGGGGAAACAAATAGATCTGATGGGTCTGAAAAAAGCAAATGAAATGCAAATTAGCCAGGCCGGTATATGTCATATTCGTTCCTGGGAGGTGAGAATCAGTGCATTGCTCAAAAACTGCCTGTTGCAAAAGTTAGATTTAAGCAACTTTAAGTATTTTTAGATTTTGCCTTACTAATTGTGACCTCAGCTGCTGGCACCATGTAATGACAATAATGAATAAACATGCTGTGCTTATGAAGAACTAGAACCTAACAAGTTGATCAATTGTTAATTCTATAAAGTGACTAAAACATGTCTCTACTATCAATAAGTAAATCAGCACTTATTTGTGGTACTAATGCACCTTGTACATATCCTCCAGCTATCCTGCGCTTCTCTATAATAATGTAATTATCAGTTTGGTCATATTTAAATACAACCTGAATGAGATTTGATATTATTTTTGTCCTGAGGGTGAGAAAATAGAAGGAAAAATTGTTTGGATATTTAAAGAGACACGCTACATTTGTTTAGAGAATGAAGGTTTTCCATTTGCCCTCCAATTAGTTATACAAAATTATTCATTAGAAAAACAATTATTTCACAGTATTATTCTTAAATCTTACAGGCTATTATCATGCAGTCTTTCTAGAGAAGACTGTCTTTTTATTATTAAACCCCTTTTGCTCTAAGCCTCTATAACAAAGAATTTAAACAAAAGACAACAACACTCATTAACTGTAACAGAAAATGGTACTTCTGTGATAAAAAAAAGGCCAACAAAGCCAAAACGTTTAAAACAAGATCAGTTTGGCTTAATTCAGTCTTTATTTTTCCTCTTAGATAAGATGTATCAAGTTTTCAGCCATAATACAGTTATGTATATTCCAAATATCTTAATTACAAATAGCTGCCAGTCTCCATTACATTTCCAAGCAAGATTTAACAGTAACAGATTCCGTCCAAGAAGAAGAATGTTGCAACACATGCAAAAACCAAGAGTTTTGCTGAAAATATCTGTTTTCCTTCTCATTCCTATAGCAGTCCGCAAAGACACGGTGAATGCAGCTGCTCGTCCATCCACTCAGCCACACAGATCCTCTCAGTCCAGGGTGCAACTAGAGAGTAAGCACAACCTGAAGCATGTCGTAGGTGAATGATGTACACTGTCAGAGCAATTAGTTGTATTGAAAGTTGCTGCACCTTTTGGAGAGTTATATACAGTAATTACTATTAAAGGTTTAGGGCTTCTTTGTCTATTCTATTGTTAAACCAAAATATATATCACAAAAATACATTAGAAACATCTACAGGAAGGAAATGTTCTGGAGGGAAATGCTATTAAGTATGTGGATAAGCTCAATACCAATTAATTTCTAACACTTAGCGAACCAAATGAACCTATTCATTTCTTAGGTGAAAGGTTACACTAATTCTGCCAGAAATTGCCCTGCTTCACCTCAGAGCCATCCCTCCATGTCAATTTGGTGTAGAAAAGGAGGGAGAACTCTTTTTACCCAGGACTCTCTTAAATTAAAAGAATCAATGCAGGCTTATAAAAATAACTTCTTCTAACAAAATTTTCTGCTTTCGATGGTCCCTGAAAAGAAACAGCTCTGTCATTAAACAAAAGCAGAATGAATCATTTCAGCAGCACACCAAAAAGACGGGGATAATTTAGTACTAAAATTACTATTTTGCTTTTCTCTCCTTCAGCCCCAGTTGAGCCTATATACCCTATAACTGCTAGGCATTTCCACAGTTAAACTGTTACTCCAGTAGTGCTTTTCAGCTAGACGAGGCAATGTCAAATGCTCTCTGACATTCTTCCAAGTAATGGATATTAGCTCAGAGATACTGAGTAATGTAACAGAGAAATATGCACATGTGACAGTCTCTATATTCCACAAAATTGCTAATCCTCTTTTCAGACCCAATGGCCTATTTTGTGTGCAAGCCCACTCACTGCTGTAGATGCGTGTTTGGGGGAAATTTTATAGCACTTGACTTCTAATTGTGGAACCTCACCGTCATTAAACTGACAGTGCTCAGTGCAAATAGTAACACAGCCAACACTAGCCCACCAGACAGTCAGGGCCGGTCTTTTACAACTACCTGTATTCATGATGGGCTAATTCCAGTGCAGTCAGGAAAACACTCATGGAATGAGGCCCGGCTGTGTATATACAAAGAGGAAAAGGTTTAGCCTCATAACAATGCCAGCTGACCGACATTAACTTCTCCAGCTCACTGCATCCCAGTTTTCCTTGGGGAGGAAGGAGTGCTGTGGTCCCAGAGCTGCGTTTCAGAGCAGACCAGCCACAGCAGCCTTCTCTCTCCTCAGCTGTGGATGACAAGAATTCCCTTCCCTGAGTGCTCAACAAGGCACAATCCAGGGAGTGTATCAGAGCGGTATGGGGGAAGGCTCACCCACTTCCCCTCAGGAGCTGATATATGTAGTGTGCAGGTAGCAGTGGAAGCGAGTTGTGGGGTATCACAAGGATTTCCATATACTCCATCGCATTCTCTAGGAACAGAACAAACAGATACCTTCAATACAGCCTTGGTATTGCCACAGTCCCCCGCAATGGCCAGAAGAGGGAATAACTGCAAAGGGGAAGAGATGACCCCTCCTTTCTTCTTATTAATCCTATCTGCTGAGCATTTGCCAGGAAACTGTGAGGAAGCCAGCAAGGAGTGTGGACTGCCTGAATGCCTGGCAAAGGGACTATCATCAGCAAATACAGCTTCTCTATTTCCTTTTCAGAATTATAGGGAATAAAGAGTCTCAAAGGCCAACATAAGCAGGGCTTGTGTCCAAAACCATACTTCCATTAAAGAGCTCAGCCACATCTGTCAAATAGTTTAAACAAACCAAGAAGTTTCATTTAGGAATCTAAGTTAAATGAATTTTTCTCGGAAATTATAATGCAGATGCATTGTATTCATTTCTGAAATAAGGCATTTCTCTTCCTGTCTCCAACATTATTAGCATGTTACAGTGGCTTAAATTAAAAAGGATTCATTTGTTTTATCACCCTGATATCGGCTCACTGCAATATAACATTTTTGAAACAGGAAAATATCACAGCTTAGCATCATAAATTCAATACTGCAACAAGATAAATCCTCCCTATTAATGTAAACTGTTGTACTTCACAATATATCTACATCTGCAGTGCACTTCTATTTGCTGATCAGGCTATCATAAACACACATAATTCTCATTGAATTATGGAAGCAGCAAAGAAATCTGAGAATAACTATGTTCTCTAGACTAAAACAGCCACAGTCTGGTCCTTCAAACAGATTCAGTCGTGCAGGGATGTTCCTGCTTGTATATGACAACATAAAATACCATCATCCCCACAGCTGGAATCTAGATAACATAACAAAACACATCAAAGTATAGTCACTCCTTAATTACACATGCACAGAATGTATGCTGGAAGCTTTATTAACTTGCAATGTATATAAATCCCAGAGATGCACGTATGAAAGACTGGGCACCCTATCAATTAATAACTTCCAAATTTCTCCCTGAATACCTGAGGTGACACTGAAATGATTCAGAAAAGCAGTTCCTCGTTTAATTTTGTGGGAAAGAAAAATCTCTGACTGTTCAATGCTTCCTACAACAGCTACAGTTTCTCCTTTTCCCTTTTATACTGAGATTAACACACTGAAACCTACACCAAATTGGAATTTGGCACACAGCTTAGGAAATGCAAACACACGAATTAATAACCTGAATTATGCAAATATGAACCAGAGATTTGCAATTTGTTGTAAAAGCTAGAACTCATGTTAACTCATTTATCCATGCCCAGGCATTACTCACATGCTTCTGGTTTAGTAAGTAGCTTCTTGAAAAACAAGCCTATGAATACTTTAATAGCTAAAGCATCAGAGCACTCTTCTTTTAAAGGGTTAGTTGCTTATAGAACCAGCAAGTCCAGCCTGGTTCCAATTAGAGAGTGTCCTTCAGATGAGAAGGATGCAATGTATGACTGAGTCATGCTTTGTATTGGCTGATTAGAGAACAGAATGGGGCAAGAGCTCTGCATCAAGGACTGAGTTCTTTAAACCCGACTTTTACTATCGTGTAACACCAAGGCTAGGATTGCTGCCCCTCAGCATATTTATCCTTGCTTGTTATATCTCACAGCACTTGCAACAAAGCTGTTATTACAAAAGGAGGGAGAAAACTTGTACTGATGCTGTGCAGATGGAAATAGCCTCTGAGGCCCGACCCCACCGGAGTTTTATTCCACAGATGTTCCCTGTAAAGAGTAACTGAAATTGAAACACAGCTGAAGGGACAGTAAAAACAACAGGTCACCTTTTGGGTCACCAAGATTCCCAATACTTCTTTCCTCCATTTGAGCTTTACTCTGTCATAGTGGTACCAAGTCTGAGAAAATCTGCCTTTCAGCTCACAGCCTTTCCAAAATAATTGCTGGAAAATATAAAACAAAGCAAAACTGGTGGAACCCACAGGCCTTTGTTCCTCCTTATAAACATCTTTAGAATAGCAAAGAGGCTTCAGTGACACAGACTGGTAGAAATCCCCAAGGCCTGCAAGTAGTCGGGATGCTTTTTGCCACTGCAAAGCAGCTCAGATCGCCCTGCCTAACCTCAGGTGAAAGTGTGCTGTGATCTTCTGATCTGCAGGGTTGGCCCTGGCTTCAAAACAACCACTTGCATGGTGGTTATCAAATTCTTCAAAGGGAATAAGAGTTGCTGAGGGAATTCTACTACTAAACTCTGAGAGAGGGCATGAAGTCCCAGGGCCATAAACTGTGAGACAAGGAAAATCTAATCCCTTGGATGAAAAGTATATACAGGAGAGCTCTTTATTCTGAATATGCTTCTGAAATCCAGGACAAAACAGTATCCTCAAGACTTTCCTCAGGAGACTGGAGTGAGGCTTAGCCCTCCAAGGTGCCTTCTTACTCCTTATTTATACTGATAGTGAGTTCAAAAGAATAAAACATTTGTCTTAGACCGTTATTAAAGATTAATACTCCAAACAACACAATTTTTTGCACTCACAAATTCAAGTTTAGCTCTGTATTAAGAGCTTAATTTTGCATTGGCCAACAGATCTTGGTGGCATTGCAAGAACACAGTAATTTCACAATTGCGTAAGAAACTTTATTTTACATGAAGCTGAGAATTAGCTGCTTTCCATCAATTTCAGTTTTCCAGCCATTTCACTGCTTGACTCATAAGTGTAGATATTTTGTAACACTTGAGAGACACTGACCAAATTCTGCCCTTTTTACCCAAAGCCAGGTCCTTAACTGGGCACCTTGCTTGAGGAAAGACAGCAGGGGGTAGCTGTAGATTAATAAAAGATTGGCATGGGGAGATCAGGAGCTGCTCCACACAAGTATAATCAACCAGCTGCCAATTCAGATCCAATCCAGAGCAGCCACATCTGTATGGCAGTACCAGGTAACACCTGCACGGTGAGGTGTAGAACCAGAACTGGTGAATTTAATCCGGTCCTTAAGAATTTTTAATATGAATCTCAGTGAAGTCAATGGGAATCTTTTTATGCAATTTAAATCATAGCCCAGAATTACCAGAGCGGGAGCAGCCTTCTAGGAAGCTGCAGAAAGGGGCCATGGAATATGTGGCATGAACCCATGCTATCTCTGCACCCTGGCAGGGCAGAAAGCTCTTCAATACTGGACTGAAATCTATTACTGGGGCTCTTTTATCTTTTTTGCCTGTGTTTTTCTTCAATAATTAGGAGCTTTTAGCTATCAGAGTATATCAAACCTGTACCTTCCACAAGCACCGAAGTCACTCAGAGAAAGGATAGCAAACATCAATGTGAGACTAGACAGCAAAAAAAGCAAGCTGCTACAGCATCATCTAAACATAAGCTACTAAGTAATAGCATTAAAAAAATCTATTTCACACAGATGAAAATCATTACAGTTCTCTAGAGACCCTCTCTCTCTCTCTCTGCAGTAACCTGTGTCATTTCCTAGCTAGTAAAAATGTGCCACAGGATATCAAAAGATGGTAACGTTCTTCTAATTTTAATATTCCTCTAATCCAATAATGGCTTGTTTACTGCTTTCTAATTTAAAGGTAATTCATTAGATGTATTCTGTCACATCTTATTGGCATCGAAGGCATAAGAATCATATGCACCTCTGAGGCACATCAGTTGTACTGCTGATAATCTGTGTGGTTCCCTCGATGCAACTGGCTACATAAATGGCACTGGTAAGGGAGTGCATGCATGTACATGTATAGAAATCGCAACAAAAGCATTAAAAGACTTGAGAGATGAACTCTGGGCCCCAGGACTTACATCCACTGAGAACTCCAGCAAAGACAAAGTGTTTAAACTAACATAAGTGATTTGTGTGTAAATATTTGTGATAGTGACACAAAGGGTCTCACAGAGCCTGCAGGGAAGCCCCCAGCTGACCTATGGGAGGGTTGAATAAGTCTGCTGCAAGATGATGAAGGTAAAGGAAACATCAGAGAGGAGAGGCAGCCTGAACTCAGAACTAAACATTTTGGGAGTCAGACCGCGCTTGGCAACATCTGTTGTGATTCTGCAAAAGCTACCCAAGACAGCTGAATTTTTGAGCAACCCTACAGCAATGTAACAGGAACTGAGACCAAGGGCTTCAAACCTGCTCAACCTTGGCAGCACACAGGCACCGAGGTCCTGGGGTGAAAGCAAGAACAGAGCAGGAGCCATTAGCACAGCTGGGGAATACATGTTCCTGCCTCTCCAGCTACGCGGCATCCACCTGGCTGCACGGTTCCCTTCTCACTACCCTGATACAGATCCTGTGCCTATCTCCATGTGAGCAGCTCCACTCCAGGCAATAAGGCAAAGGAGGCAATTTACTACAGGTAAATCCACTGTGTTCTCAAACACATTGTTCACGCACCTTTCCTGTCACAAGGGCTGAGAACTCTTTGGCTGTTTATATTCTGCCCCAGCCGGCTCAGTCACATCATCTTTCCCTATACCAGGGAACTAGCATGTCCGTTTTCACTAATCTCCTCCTACGAAGTGAAACCTTTGATCAACCAGACTCACCACACACATGTGGTTATTTAATGAGCCATGCCTACAGGGGCACAAGACTAAGGAACACAATGAAGCTATGCTAGGAAACCACCTCAGTTGCCCACACTTGTGTTATTCCTTAGGAACACGGCAGGGTCAGCACATCAGTTTGGAAGACAGTTTGGGTCAGTACATGTCCAAACCCATCTCCTCATTGGCTGTTGGTGATGTCATGCCCGTGCATTAATCCCCGGTGACTGCAGGTTTAACATCGTGTATATCACCACATCATCTACTTAACGACAATGAACACCACTCTTGGAGGAAATTACTGGAGTAGAGAATAAAGCAACTTGTTGAAACAGGGGAAGTCGCATCTCTTAAGTGATTATTTCCAGCTGTTTTTTTTCTGTCACAGTGAAGTTGCTGGGGGCAGGAAATAACACATGCCTCAGTGAAAGGAGTGGGTATTGTTAGAGCTCTGGTTTAAAGAAAGTAAATCAAGACCTCCCACTCAAAAAGGTAAAA
Organism: Micropsitta finschii; assembly: GCA_034783455.1. NCBI lineage: Eukaryota > Metazoa > Chordata > Aves > Psittaciformes > Psittacidae > Micropsitta > Micropsitta finschii. Next base: position 31,560 of record JAVHNF010071826.1, read on the forward strand.
GTGCCAGTAGTGAGAAGCCAGCTGCTCTGGGAAATAAAAGTATTTCAGAAGGTATAAAATTGGTGGCTGAAATTAAAAACACTTTAGAAAGGAAAACAAAAATAGAAGTAAGAGTGATATCTACAAAACAAGCTTGTCCGTTTGCTAGTGACATCCCCGTCACTAGAATAACTACAGCAGTAAATGAATACGCGCACCCACTGGTGCACAGGGATGTTTAACTACAATACGAACACCTGAAGTGCTGGGGACTGACACTCCCGGTCTCACCCAGCGCCTCCCCAGCCCTCGGGGCTCGCTAAAGACGTGATTAACGGCGCAAACGCCCCGGACACTGCCCGGTGTGGGGCTGCGCTGCGGGGTCCCCGCGCCTCCCGCCTGGGGCCGCCTGCCAGTCCCAACGGCCACTTCGGGGACAGACGAGTCCTTGCTATCCACCGCGCTCCTCCATACAAGTTACACCGCAGATTAAGCCACCCTTCTCCCAGCGCAGCTCACCCCGTTCCCCATCGCGGTCACAGCTCCAGCCTGCCCGGGACGTGCAGCGCCGAGCACCAGCACCGGGTACCACTCACCTGCCCGCCGCCTCGTCCGACGAGCGGCTGCACTGGAGAGACAAGGAAGCAGCAGCGCCGGTGTTGGAGGTGGGGGATCCTCCTCGGGGAAGCGGGCGCACACCCGGCTCTCAGGCTGCGCGGAGGATGCTCCTCACGGACTCACTCCCGCACGCAGGGAAGCATCGCCCGAAGTGGCTCTGGCGCTCGTCTCCCGCTCCTCCTCCTCAGAGACAAGGGGAGGAAGCACGGTGTCGCGGCTCCTCTCTCTCTTCCCTTCCGCAGGACTCCCTGCTCCCTCCCTTCGTTCCCCCCGCCTCGCACACGACTCCGCGGAGCTAACGCGGCTGGGGCGCAGGGCCCGCTCCTCCCTCCGCCCCGTGCAGCCAGGATGCTGCAGGGAAGAGCTCCCTTCCCTCCGCAGCAGAGCTGCACACCCTGCTCAGCACGGGCTTCTGACTGCTTGACAGAGCCCTGACCTTATTCCAACATCCGAGCGGCCGCTGCTCAGCCGAGGGAGGGGAAGGGAGACGCTGCTTCAGCTCGTAGCCGGGCCGGAGGTCGCAGCATCTTTTGGAGGCGGGTGCAAGCTGAGAGGGGTGCAGAGGGTCAGGACCACAACCTCATCGCCTCCTTCCACGTGTCCAATCGCTCCTGCCGTACACTACAGTCCTACGGGCTCCCAGTGAGCCACCACCTTCCGAAATTCAGTTGAAATGGAAAAGCGAAAGGTCGTGTTTCACTGCTGCGGAGCCAGGGGCACATCGGCAGGCAGCAGGCACCAGGAAACAGTCTGTTTCTTGTTCTGCCAATGACTTTCTCTACTGCCTTTATAATCTCACTTTACACCCTCAGTTTCTCCCATAGCTCTGGTGATTGCTTAAAAAACAGGGATGCCCGAACACATCCTTCAGTGAGAGTCAGGCATTTAAATATCCACAGATTAGTCCTATTCTGTGAGAGGGCAGAGTCACCCTAAGTGACTGTAGAGCTCTGTGTAAGTGCAGGCTGATCTTGGTTAAATTCCCTAAACATTGATGTGATACAAATCACCATCCTCCTGGACAAACATTCCTTAAACGGGAAGAAGCACTGAAAACACACCTTGCAGAACAGGGCAGGCTACTTCTATCACAGGAAATCACTCATCAGCTGCTGATGTGGAGATGCATATTGCCTTTACAAGTTGCCTATGTGCAACTTCTCTAGAGCACATGTGAAACACGGTGAAGTCTCAACAGCTTTCACACCACAGCTCCTTGTAAATTAATAATACAGTAACAAACACATCTGGGATAAATTCACTTAGCCTGAAAGGAAGGGTCTGAACCCCCAGCCTTAGCTCTCCCTCATCTCATGTCAGCAGAACTCAGCTGTGATCTGTTAATCAACAGGAGCTACAGATCAGTCAAAACACAGAACAAGCCCACACCATCAGATCACGTTTCTTCATCTCATTCCTTACAGTGGAATCTGCCAACTTCTTGCCTACTGCTCCTGACATTCCACATGCCTCCAGACCCCTAGTGAGCCTAAAAAAAGGGGATAGAGAAAAGGTAGATAAGGGAAGGAGCTCCAAGCTTGCACAGAGGATCTGGGGACAAGGGGGAGAACTGGATGTACTGGTGGGAAAGGGAAAGATTTGTAAAGACAGGAGACACAAATCAGCAGGGAAAAGGTCTAGTGCTGCTGCCTGGGGAACCATTTGTTGGAAGCAGAGTAGCCAGGGCATCAGATAGGGATTATGGGGGATCAATACCCCCCAGTACATGTGGATGGAGCAGTTTGCTTGCCATGGGAACTCTTAAAACCAGGCTGTTGAGTCATGGGAGACAGGAGGTCACAGCTCTCCCCGACCCAGTGCTGTCCTGTGCTCACATTTCCTTCACCAGCCACCTCTGTTTTGGTCTGCCTCTTAGACTCAGTTTTCCCATCCAGACAATGGAGACAGCCACATTTCTTGCACAGAGCTGCTGTCAAAATGAATTAAGTGATGTCCAAAGAGTACTTTGAAATGCAGATATTATGCTTGCTAGTTTTAATGCCTCCAAAGCGGTCTCCAGATATCTCTAAATCCTCAAGATATCCCTGATCAATTCCTGTTTTACAGATGAGGAAACTGAGCAGAGGGACGGATGCTTTAGTTCATCTCTTTTATGTCGAGCTCTACGGGTCCCCCTGTTCTCCTCTGGCTCACAGACTGGTACAGCTGGAGCAGCCAGCCCTGCACATCCAGAGTATGCCCAGGGCTA
>JAVHNF010071828.1:6716-17748 GCA_034783455.1 Micropsitta finschii
CACCCCATTCAATTTCTGTTTGGCTACAATATAATCCCATCTCAGGACACTAATCCCTGGGCAGTGACAGCAGATTGTATTTGTATCAGGGTGGAAACTGCTAAACAAAGTATCTCCTTTGCTTTCAGGGGCAATTTGGTGCATGGAGACAAGGGAGAAAAAGAAGAGAGGCCTGAAACCTGAATGTAAAGGGCTCTTCCTAAAGGCACTCCTCACCCTTCCCAAGGGTTAGCCATGGCAGAGCTGACTTTCTTTCTTGTTCCGTTACTGGAAGTAGCTGGCATCTGAGCGAAGACTTTGTTTCCTTTCATTGAGGGCTCACTCTCCTCCCATCATTTATTAAGTAAATTTCCATCAGCAATGAGTATGCTTGTCTTCCTCCCAGCACACTCCGGTGAATAGACTCAAGCTCTCACAACATCTGTGTCCAGCATTTTGCTTTTATTCCATAGAGTTACGGTTCCTCACCTTCTCCTTTTCAGACCAGTTGCGAGGTTCTGGAGTGTGCAGGTGCCTAGGAAACTCAGAGGCTTCTGGTTTAAGTTCCTGAATGGGAAGACGGCCCTTGCTGAAATACCCCAGGTTCCTCCCCCTCTCAGATTTGGCCCTGGATGACCAAGAAGCTGGCACTGCAAGAAGTGGGGTGAGGAGACCCTACCTTTTGACTTGTGGGTGATGCAGACACTGGTGGTGAGGCAGTGAATAAAGTTCCTGGTGTCACCAACTTTAATAACTCTGTCCCTTGCTCCCATTTTTCAGCTGCTGGGATGTCACAAAGAAGAAAGCTACATCCCTCCCCATCACTACGGCTCTAGCATGCTAATACACTGCTCCAGGCCTCTGTGGTCCTGGTGCTACCATGACCTGGTGCTAATCCTGCCCCTGGGTCCCCTTGTGACTCAGAACTCATCTCTGGCCCGCAGCTCCTTGGGATGCTGTGTCCTGTCCAAGCCAGGCCTTTGTCTCCGGCTTGTATACCTGGTTTCACTGCTGGGAACAAGAGTCTTTGAGGAGGATCTGCCACTGCCATCAGCTCCTTGACGTTCTTCTCTATCAGTCTGGTCCTGCTCCACAGCCCTCTGCTCTATCAGCTCCTCTGCTTTCACTCGTTCCTATAGCCATGGAGACAGAGATGATGTGAACCCCTCCCTGCTAGGGTCCTGGCTCACAGGGGCTGACAAGACACATCTCTGCCACATCCATCCAACCCACCTAGAGCCCATTCTCTCTTGCAGGATCCATCAGAGACTAGTTCCTCCACCAGGTATCTTGTCAGAGGATAACTCCCAGCTGCTGCACTAGGCCCTGCCCCATGGAAAAGCCCACAAGCCATTCTCTGGAGGGATTTGATCTCCATTGGAAGTACCTGTAACCCTTTCTCCAGCCTGGTCCTTTACCTGCTCAGCGTGCTCCTGGGAGTGTGTGTACCAGAGAGCAATGGCACAGCGCCTTCCACGGCTCACTGCCCAGACACCATGGGGGTTCTCCTTGCCAGAGCTGAAGGCTACCAGCCTCCCACACTTAGGATGCACCTCGGCCTGCCAGAAGAGAAAGAAGAGACAATGAAGCCAGCAGCCTCCTGCTCTGGGGCAAATGGCCTTTCTATGGAGGTCACGCTGCCTCTGGGAACCCCGAACAGCAGAGAGCCACCAGGTAACCACTGCCAGTCCATGAGCAAAGCAGATGTTGGGGAGGAACAGACAGAATCAAAGGGGGAATACACGCTGCAGACACCCACAAACTGGAAGAGCCTGGACTATCTCAGCTAAGAAGGAGTTAACCTCTCTTCTGTCTGACATTTGCCTCAATTTGCCTTTAGGTGCTCCTATTTGAATCTGCCATAGCACCAGTACTGGATTGGTTTTGGAATGGTGGGATCCAGCAACCAACTAGCTTCCTCCCACCCAGACCAAGTCTCACACTCTGTCCTCTCTCCCTCTTACAGCTGCTCCCAGACTTACTGTGACAGTCACAGTGTCCATTTCAGTGAAGAAAAGGCCTCCACCTTGGAAGTCATCATTGAGGTAGAGAATGCCACTGCAGACAAAACCAAAGAGGACGTATGGGAAAGTGAAGCTCATTCCTCCCAGATGCTTCCCCATGCCCCTTGTCACAGGAGGCTGTGAATACTACAGATTCAAAAGTAGACCAGTTAGCAGAATCCATTTGAGGGTGTTAAATACAGCAGTGCCTAACTCAGGTGGTCCCTGGGCTTTAAGCCACAGGAGGCTAAGAGAATATTCCAGGGAGTTACCTCTGCATGCTTGTCCTGGTTTGGTTTGAATCTTCTGCAGCATGCATCTGTAGCACCATTGCGACATTGCCCTGGACTACACAGACCTTCGTTCTGACCTGGCATGATGTTGTTTATGTTCAAAGATTGGGAATAATGCAAAGCCTGGAAGAGGATACTGACCAGCAAAGCAAGCCATGTCTTAAGAGTGAAGGAATTTCAGGGTAACATAAGAATGGTCAAGAAGAGGCTTAGTGCAAGCAAAAAAGAAAAATAAACCAAGATACTTCTTTACTAATGTTAGACAACAAAGTAGTGAGGCCCGTGTGCAGTGCAGGTAAGATCACAGTTGACTAGGTAAAAGAATGGACTACAAACTATTTGCATTCCTCTTGGCATTCAACTAAGCTGATAGAAAACATCAGAGGAAGGGAGGCTCATCACTGGGACTGGGAGAAAGAAATAGAAATCGCCACTGTGGCTGCTGAAGCAAAACGTTAAGGACATAAGGACAGTGAGAGGATTACCAGCCCTGAAAGCTGGGGAGGCATAGCTCTTGTGTCATAGGGGTTTAATAAGACAGTGAAGTCAGGGTGGTAACATTACTGCGGAAAAGCAAGGAGAGCTCTCACAAGCATGAAAGGGCAGGAGGGTAAGGATAATGGCTGAAGCATAAGCAGCACTGTTAGCCCTGCTGGAGTAGTCTGGAGGGCTTTAGATTCCCATTTCTGACATGGATTATTGTGGGGCAAGAGGTAAATGTAAAAAGTCTCACAATATAAGATGGGAGCACTAAAAGGAGATTGGGATGGCTACACAAGCATTGACAAAACAGCTGGTTTTCCAGGGAAATGGTTGATCTCAGCAGCTTGGACTGTAGTAAAAGTACTTAGAACAGTGCTGTAGAGAAATGAGTAGGAAGGTGAAGAAGAGCATGTGAACAGCACAGTGAGTACTGCACCACTGGCACCAAAAGGAGTACTGTTCACCTGGAGGAGGATTACTGGGGCTCTTGGACCCCTGGGCCCAATCCTGTTCAATAATTAATGACTATAGTGCAAACACAGAGAAGAGATCCAGGAAGTCTGCAGCACAGGGGCATATTTCAAAAGGACACTGGAAGAGCTCAGCCCTTGTGAGTTCCTTGGTCAATTATAATTGACTCTGCAAAAGGACAGGAATACTCCTGGACATAACTCAGTGGCAGAGATCCCAGGAAGATGCTTTAACATTTATTCAAGGGAAAGTCAGAGAAGGCCACTCCTCAGGGAGGAGTGAGGTGGCAGGACAGCTTTCGCAGGGAAGGGACAGAGATCTCACCAGTTACATGATAGAGCCTGGTAACTTTACAATCTGACTATACCAAGTCAGCACCTATACCAGAGGGGAAATAGACTCAGTGATACTGGAATTCCCTCCAAGTCTCACATGTTTACCACAGGCTGCTCAAAGAAGATTTCTGCTCTGGGTACAGCTACCACTCAAAGAAAATACAAATAAGATTTCTGGATGCCCAGGGATGGGATGGGAAACGGGAAGAATCAACTATAGTGAACTGACCACATTTGGCTGCAGTGTGCAATAACCGTCACCATCTTTCAAACACATTTCAGGTACTTTTACAGACGAGTAACAAAACCTGTCACAGGCTGGGAAAAAACTCTCACATGGAATGGAAAAACCCAGCACAAAGCACTGACAGTGAATCTTGGGGGAGATGAACAGACAGGATAGTCACTGACTGCTCAACCAAAGGAAACACAAGGCGCTTGGGTTTCCCTCTTCTGTAATACCCGGAAAAATGTGGAAGACAGAACTTGATTAAGAAACAAGAGTGTCATAAGGGCTAGCAGTGGACCGTGGAAGTGTGGGAGACCTACAAGACAACAATCTGGTATCATGGTTCTAGTTTGTGCAGCCTTTCAGCATCATTCTGCTCTCCATTAATGCTGGCTCTGAGGAGGCAGAAAGAGCAAATCTTCCCAGCCTAGGGAAGGTGTTTCACTCCTTGTTCTGAAGCCACTGATGCAGCCTTATGCCTGATGCTACAGTCCTGGCTGGCTTTGAGCCATCAACCCATCACCTGGTTTCTATAAGCTGAGCTCATCCTCAGATGGGGCTGAGGAGATATTCTGATCTCCACATGATCTAATAGAGGTCCCTTTCTTCTCTTACCTGTAGTCCCTGTACACATAGGCAGGTGGTTCTTTCCAGCACTCTTGCCCCTCAGGATCCAAGAGACAATTATCAGCATGGACAGGGTGACTAAGATCCATGCGGCCTTCCTGTTCCTCTGAAAATGGGAGTCAAAAAAGAATACGGGAATTTTCAGTTTCAATTAAAAACAAGGCAAAGAGAAAGGGGCATAGGGAGAGTAAAGGGAAGAGAGTCTCCTGAGAGTCCATGGCTGGAATTTAGGGGACTCTCCAGGAGACGGGTGCTAACAGGGTGAAAGATTCTTTACCATCTACGGCTGTGCAGCACACAAGGTGTGTGAAGGAGAAATGCAGTTTCTTCCCAGGAGTAAAATAGGATTCTATGATTTTCCGTGATTTCTCACTAGCCTGCAGAAGCAATTTGGCGTCTCTCCAGTCCACGTCCCCATTCTGGGCCAGCTACAAGTGAAAAACAATGCTGTTAAAATACTTGCATAAAAAGACACTCTAAAAAATGATGGGTACATGTACACAGTACAGAAGAAGAGACCCGTGTAAAAGTCCTATGGTCACACATTGAAGGAAAGAACATTTTTCTCCTGTAAATCTAAGTCAGGATTATACCTGTACAGCACAGCAATTCCCTCCTTCTACTCAGCACATGAAGCCACACCTGGAATGCAGCATCATTTTGAGTCCCTCCGTGTACAAGCGATATGAGTAAACTGGAGTGAGTCTTCAGTGAAGGGCCATAAGATGGCAGGGGTGTTGGAGCACATTTAAAAAGGCTGAAAGAGTTGGGTTTCTTCAGCCTAGAGAAGGCCAAAGGAGGATATAACTACAGTTTCCTGTCACTTATAAGGGCATTATAGAGAAGATGGGGGTAGTTTCTTCTCTTTTTGGCCACTGAAAAAACAAGAGGCAACAGGCAAAAAGCTGCAGCAAGGGAAATTTTGGTTAGATATAAAGAAAAACTTAGTCTTCCTCAGAGTGGTACACACTGAAACAGGTGTCCAGAGGGGCTGGGGAATCACTCCTGGAGATGATCAGGACTTCCCTGCACAAAACCTTAAAGGATCTCATCTAGCTTTGGATTAGACATGCTGTGGGCAGGTTGTCCCATTAGAGATCTCCAGAAGCTCCTTCCATCTTATTCTCCAATTATCAGCTAAGCATGTCTATAAGACTGTGCAGGGACAAGGAACAATCCTGAAACCCTGTGTCGCAGGAGGGAGAGCATTTATCAAGCCCGCCACGTAAAACATGCATAAACATGATCGTGGAGGGAAGACTGCACATGTGCTTGTGAGAAAGATAACGCTCCCATGCCTCCATCCAGAGTGCACTCCACAGAGACAAACACTGTTTCTGGACCATCAGGAAGGTGTCAGACTCACAGAGCCACTTACCTGCATGGCCCTCAGAACAGTTAAGCCTTCAAATCTCTCATGTGGGGTATGAGGTGACCGTCTTACCCGGTAGCCATCTCCTGCTTCTCCTGCGGCCTAGAAGGGTACAGATGACACACTTTAGGCTGCCAGCTCTCCTCCATGGAAATGCTGCAGTCCTGTATTCTGAGGCAGGAAGACCCAGGCCTCACCTTTGTCAGCCGGAGAAGGTCCTTACACTCAGACTCTGTCAACACTCTGTCAAACACAACCCTCTGGGTTCCATTCATCTGGTGGGAATCCATCGTGACAGCAATATCCTCAAAAGGCAAAGGCCCTGTTGAGAAGCAAGTACAGATAGGCATGAGCAAGCTTTGGACAAGAAGCCCTGAGACACCAGCCCCGGTCTGGATAAGGAAGTGGAGAGACACTATACATTCTCTGAGAGGACAGTTCCCCAGAAGTGCCCATTCCTTGCAGACCTAGGCCGCTTGCACCCCTCACATGCTTCAGGGGAGCCAGAGCATCAGCTGGAGAAGCTGGCCTACAGCAGTGCTTCAGGAGCCAGCAGAAACCTGGGGCCTGGTGGGGAAGCAGCAGGGAAAAGTTGAGTGCACTGTGGATCACAGCAGCAGAACAGGTCCAGACTACTGGGGTGAGGCTCTGGAGAAAAGAAGCAGGTAAACACCTCCATCAACCCTCCTTTCCATCACACATCTCATCCCAAAATTATCACCAGTGAATCTACTTTCTTCAGCCCCAAAGAGAAGCAATGGGTATTGGTGATCTGATCTTTTGATCTTTGGCCTTTTTTCTCCCCCACCTCTGACCTCTGGATGGTCAAGAATTCTAAGGCACTCAGTCCCTCAGAATGATCTGCTCTCCCATGTATCATAGCAGAGAACTACTTGGGATCATTTCAAGCAGACTCCAGGACAGACCCCTGCAAGAGGCTGTGTGTCCACACGTAAGAACAGAGGACTAGCAAGAACATGGTACTCTGCACTGCAGTCTATAGCATTTAGCCACAAAACTTTTGCACTTGTGTTTTTCAGGAAAACACTTGCCCAAGCCAAATAGTCTGCTTCCAGTTTCCATTTCCCCCACATCTTCCCTTGTTCCCTTCAGAAAAAATGGTGTCTGAAGTTGGGCTGGTGGAGTTGAACTGGGTTTGGTGTAGACACTCCTGCCATACTGAACAGGGATCTGCATGTCCATGGATTTGTCAAGCATTCAGGCACCACTGCTCTCAGCTTCTCCAGCCACCATGCTCTTTGAGCTCCCATCCCAGAGACATATGCAGTGAGATTTTGCAAGATTACACATGCATCAAAGAGGGAGAAAAGAAACAGTAAGAGGACTTGCTGAGCCATTTGAGTCAGTCTGCATCTATGCTAGCATTCCAATGTCTGAGAATGGAAGAAAAGACAGCACTTAGCTGGGCTAAGTCCAGCTGACTGCATCCAAGTCCTTCCTCAAGCTCTTTTACTTACCCCTCTTATCCCTCTCTTCCACATCCAGAGTTTCCTGCTTTTGCTTCTCCTGATCCTCTCTCGGGAGCAAGGAAAAAAACAGAGACCAGGGCTGTCAGAACACAAAGCTATGCCTAACTATCCTCTGTGGTAGCATTTCACACCCTTCCTGTTCCAGTTTAGTCCATTCCTCAGCAGGTATTACTGTTCCTTGTACCATCCCCTACTTCCAACACTTACATTTCTCTCCTATTCAACTTGGCAACCTTACCTGTGCTTCTCCTTTAGGTTTTCAGGAATCAGCTCATCTGGAGTCCAAAGATCCTGTAGGAACAAATGCAGATGGTTCAGAACATAACATTCTCCCACACCAGATCATGTCAAACAGCCAGTTCCTTGTCCCATTTCTCCAGTGAATACCAGACCAATGGTTCTGGGCTGCTTCTGACAACGATCACAGCGGGCTATGCATATGGTTACAGCAGCAATTTCAAACTAACTGCAGCCCTGGAGCAGTGGAAAGGCCCTAAAGATCCCCCTCGTAAGGACTCAGGGGTCCTTCTCATCAGCATCTGATCCTTTCTGGATCATGTGCTATTGAAATGAATTCTGGTAACTCTATTGCTGAAATCAGGGCAGGAAGAGTAAGAAGATGCCGATACTTACAGGGTCATTAAAAGTTCCTCCTAGATGCTCCACTGCATAATAAATCAGCTTCTTCTCCATCAAAGATCTCTGCACATATTGTTGAATACTCTAAGGAAGCAAACAGGCTGTTAAACAACCACCTCATAAAAGACAAGCCCATCCCTCTATAGGGCAGAAAGCTGCCCTAACACACTGCTGTGCACTTTGGAACCCAGGTTGTGTCCTGAAGGGACCCTGCCTGGTACAAACTAGAAGTAAACTCAGGCTCCAGTTTCTTTATTCCTGGGCTTGGCACACATCTGCAGTGAAACGTGTTTCCCTTTTTGTCTCCTGGACTCTGATCCTGTTGTATGGGACAGAGGAGGGCCAAAAAGTACAGACCTGAGGTTGTAACTACCTTTCTGGCTGTGACAGCTGTGTCCTCTCCCAGTTCTGTGCGATACTGGTTCATCTTCTCCAACATCAGCTCATCCGTGGGATAGAAGAGCAAGTAGGAAGCAGCACATTCAGCAGCCAGTGCCTGGTTCCCAACTTGTGCAGGGACAGAAAAGAACAAACAGATATGTCTCTGAAAGAGTCAATGTTAGTAGCATATGTGCATAGGCCAGCAGCAGCCAACACCCTGCTTGGGATCGGACAGCAGGAGGCCTTAAAACACAGTACACATGGTCCCATCTCCCTCACCCAATGGATATGATGAGGGGTCTGGAGGTTTCTTTGAAATACAAGTTTTACCAGTGGTCTGACAGAAGAGATGAGACAGTTGGGACAATGTAGAAAGGAGCAGAGGTATCCAAGGGAAGAGCTGAGGGACATGTGAAAGTGACAGGGTGACAGAATGACCAATATCATGACAAGCCATCAGTTCAGTGAGGGCAGGCAGGACTTGATGTATAGTGAGATTGGAATTTGCCATAGTGATAATAGTGTGTAGCTTGCAAAGTAAGATTAACAATATCACTTAGGAAAACAGGATTTAATAATAGGGCTTTGTATAAGCAATGCATTCCTTACTAACCACATTAACCTAGAAAGAGGAACTAAAGGACTGATGAAAGGGGCCTGCCCCAAAAGGTGCCATAGACTGAATGATTACCAAAGAAACAAGTCAGCAGAAATGGTGGTAAGAGAGTGAAAGGTGAAGGGGAGACTGTGAGCATTGACTCAGTTCAGGATGGAAAAGGCTTGCCCCCTCCACACCCTCAGGGAGCATGCACTCTCATTTACATAGCAAAAGAGGACAATTTAATGCAGAGAAGATAGAGTACTAATAAATATCACTATTCACCAACTTCTGACCAATGACAAGTAATTTCTTTATTCTCTCAAATGCACAGAATCATAGAATATTTAGGGTTGGAAAGGACCTTAAGCTCATCCAGTTCCAACCTCCCTGGTACAGACTGATGTACGCAGAATGAGGGTGTGCCTGCTCTGTGCAGCTGCCACCTAGCACCCTTATCTTGTGCAAAAGAACAAGTAAGTAAAATACCTCGACTCTGTGTTTATACTGGCATTTTGCACACGAGGTAAACAATCCCACTTTTGGGACTACAGGCTGACTCAGAAGGAACACCACTGCTGAGATGAGATACATATGCATGACCTAGATAGGAAGCGGGGCCCTGGTCTGGAGCCATGTACTGAAAAAGAGAGTATAAAGTACACAGCAGATAGTTGGTGCAAGGGAAAATAAGGGAGTGCTGGAAGAAAGAAGTGGGAACAGCCACACATTACAGAAGCTGCACAAGTAAAACTGAAGTGGACCACATGGCACCTCCCCCAAGGTGGCCACAGGTTTGGGAAAGAAAACAGAGGTTCTGGAAGAGGTGGATGGGGGCTAGAAGGAGGGAGAGACAGGTAGAGCTCAGGTCAATGTGCTTCTCCCATGACATGCTGCCTTCCAGGCCCAGAAGAAAAGGGTAAGTTTAGGGGTGCCACAGCAACACATACTGGGTTGTGGCTCTGCTCACCTTGATCGTAGGCAAACTGCAGTAAATCAAGATGAGAAGGGATGAAATCTTCTGTGGCAGAAATCCGCCCTGGCTTTGTGGCAATTTCAAGGACACACTGCTGTCTGCACTTCAAAACCTGAATATAATGGGCTGCAAGAGAGAGGAGCAAGAAAGGCAGTAGCTCACACTTCTTCCGGACAGGAGCACTGGGAAATGGGGTACATCCAGCATGGGAAGCACGGCCTTCCTACCGAACCCTCTGTGCATCTCATGCTACCTGCAATGGCTTCATACAGGCCAGGTTGCATCTCCTCCTCCTCCTCGTTATCCTCGTCCTCCCAAGGCCCTTCACACAGGGCACGACACTCTTCCAGTGCTGACAGCGCCTCTGTGAGTGACTCCTCCAGCCTGGCCACAGCCTGCAGGTACTCATCTGCATCGTAGTGCTGTATCCCAGCCTCATATGCTTCCTGTGAAAGACAAATCCAGGTCCCTCATTAGCCTGTGTGACACCAAAGGATGCCTGAGCCTTCGAGTCGCTCACAGGGTAGTACTGACATCTAGGGACCTGCCCGATTACACACAGCCCACCATGCAGTGACAGCTCATCTTCTGGGCTTAAGCCAAACACAGCTCTCCAAGGCCCTGCAGCCTGCTGTAACTGTCGCCAAGGTCTCTGTGGCACACTTGCTATGGCTTGACTTCACCCTGAAGAGAAGGCTTCAGGAAGACCTTCTTTCAGCCTTTCATCTGTGAAAAGGGGGGGTTTAAGCAATACTGAGTAAGACTTTTAACCAGGGCCTGCAGGGACAGGACAAGAAGCAATGGTTTCAAACAGAAAGAAGGTAGATCTAGACTGGAGATAAGTAAGACATTTGCTATGATGAGGGTGGTGAGGCGCTGACGCAGGTTGCCCAGAGAAGCTGTGTCTGCCCCATCCCTGGCACTGTTCAAGGCCAGGTTGGACAGGGGTTGGAGCAACCTGCTCTAGCGGAAGGTGTCCCTGCCTGTGGCAGAACACTGGACTACAGTGATCTTTAAAGGTCCCTTCCTGCCTAAAATCATTCTATGATTCTATGTGTGGGGCCCCATCTCAAGTCGTGGCTCTTGTATGGGAACAGCTCAGGGTCCCAGTCTGGTCCCTAGGATGGGGTAAGAGCTGCTGATGCCTGGCTCTGCA
>JAVHNF010071845.1:28001-40395 GCA_034783455.1 Micropsitta finschii
TTCACATGGAACCCTGCTCCACTTCGGCCTTCAAAGCTCTCGTTTGAATATTTGCTACTACCACCAAGATCTGCACCAAGCCACCATTGCTGATGCCCTGAACCTGTCACAGGGGCAAGGCTTTGCCTGGGCATCCTTCAGCTTCCTCTGACCCCACTGACCATCAATAGTAGTCCCTTCTAGGCCCCTCTTTCTTCAGTGTAGACCCAAGGACATCCTTTGGCAGGGGTTTTGGATGAAGAGCACTGCTCCCCACATGGCAAAGCTCACAGCAGCAGAGTGATGCTAGCCAGGGCAGTGATGAGCAGATCCTACCTTCTTGACTGCTGTGCCAGGACTTTTCCCCTTGTGTCAAATTATTTCCTGCTATTGGAGTGCTAGAGAAAAGTCCACCAAATGCTGGGTCTGGCTCACTGCCCTGTGTGATGTGGACACAGCGGCACCAACCATTAGGCACCTTTGTGTGGAACTGTGAAAAGCATAGACCATGGTAATGCTTTCCTGGTGCAAATCTTTGTTCTGAGCCTGTTGGGTTACAGGGTCAGCAGGGCAGGACCTGCAGATACTCCTCCATGAACACAGGGCAGAAGGTAAACAAGCCTTTAGTTTCATCACAGGCTGGGGTTCTGTGGTCCTAATGGGTGACATATCAGCCTTCATGTCACCATTTTCTTTCACTTCAAGATGATGCTTTGTAAGCTAATCCCTTAGGGAGAGACCCTATTTCCTTGCTCAACAGCAACTTTGTCTACCTCTGTCATGCCCCATGACAGTGCAAAGAGATAGGAGCCAGGCTAGAGCCATGTCCTGAAAGGGAACTGCTTCCAGTGTCCCTTCCCCTGCATAGGGACTGAGTGCAGGAAGGATGGTGGGGCTGGAGAGGGGCTTGGTGGCTTTGTAGCCATCTTAGGAGCTTCCTGGGTGTCTTGAGACACTGGCAAGTCTTCCCTGCTCATTTTGAGATCTTTGGTGTTGCTGACTGTGCATCTTGGAGATGGGAAGAAGGCACTAAGTGAGCATAGATTGTGTGCACCCTGGACTGACACTCATCCTCTCTGGTCTCATCTTCTGGTCTGTAACATTAGCTTTGATGGAAGTCCTTGTGAACTGAGTGAGTTGAGTGAAGAAATCAGCTGTGGGGCCAGGAGGGCTTTTGCAATGGAGTGGTTTATTAAGGGGCTTTGGTGGGGCATCAGCATGGGGTGAAGGTGCCCATGCAGATCCTTCATCAATCTCCAGCCACATGAAGGAGGCTCCTTCTTGTGGGGACCTGCTGCAAGGGTGGTTCATCCCAGTGCCAGGCAAAGAGCTTGGGCTGGGGAAACTGAGGCATGGGAAGACAAAAGAACCTGATGGTAGAGTTCAGAGGAATTGGGGACCTCTTAAGAATACAGGAGGGTCTCTGGGCAGCATTGCCTCTCTCCTGGGTGGATGGCAGGGCACTGGCCCCCTTGCATCCCCTTACTGATGGCTTGGAGCCCACCCTTTTCCTCCTTTCCCAGGAAACTCCCCCTCGGATGCGTCGGAGGAGCGTGAGCGGGACCCCAAGGTGCTCACGTTCCCTGAGTACATCGCCAGCCTGTCCGAGTCAGGCACCAAGCGCATGGCAGCCGGTGTGCGGATGGAGTGCCAGAGCCGCGGGCGCTGCCCCTCCTCCTGCCCACTCTGCCATGTCACTTCTAGTCCCGACGTGCCAGCTGAGCCCATCCTGCTGGAGGTCACCAAAGCAGCCCCCATCTACGAGCTGGTCACCAACAACCAGACACAACGGGTGAGAAGCCATTGGCTGGGGGTGGTGGGGTGGGCATGGGGAGGTGGCAGGACAGCATCGAAGTGGTCTTTGCAGGCAGCTTGCAGGCATCATGTCAAGCTGTGGCAGACCTTGCCCACTGGCCAGCCCTGCTCTCCAGCATGGACAGACCGTGCTGAACCCACCGAGGGATGGATAAACACTGACTTGATTGGTGGTAGGATGAGAGCTCACCTGCCCAGTGCTTACCCCCTTCTCTCTCTCAGCTCTTGCAGGAGGCCACCATGAGCTTGCTGTGGTGCTCGGGCAGTGGGGACGTCATTGAGGACTGGTGCCGCTGTGACTCAAGTGCCTTTGGGGCTGATGGGCTGCCCACCTGCGCGCCTCTCCCACACCCCATGTAGGTCTCCATAGGTGCCCAGCCTGGTCTCTGGTTGTGATGGGTCTGAGAGGAGGGGGTGACATAGTGACAGAAGTTGGTGGGGCTGGGGTGGTGTTATGGAACAGGTTTGCAGATGGATAGGGAACCTGGAAATCAGGCAGAGGGTGCAGAGATGCAGTATCTTTTGTAAATTCAGCTGAAGACTGATTTTAGGTCCATCTTGGTAGAGCATTGCCAGAGAAGGATCCCTTTGGACCAGAATGCCTAGAGCTAGGAGTAGGAGAGGGTCTTCTCTCCTGAGGTGGCTCTCTCTCATGATTATATATTTGAAATGACTGAAGAAAAGTAATGCAAAACCAGTCCCTACGTACTGTCTTACAGAAACCAACTCATTTCTGGTACATTTGCATGTGGTCTGCACAGCAGTGAGTGGCACTAGCAAATACGCTCATGCTGCCTTTTGCACCAGCCGTAGGGACTGGTTGGAGAGGTTTTTCTCAGGATCTCTTCCATACTCTGTGCCTCAACCTGGTGGTTTTGCTGCCTTTTTAAGGCATAGAGGAGCAGCAAGGTGGTGATAGACAAGGGTGAGGGTGAGCATGGGTAGGTGGCAGACCTCTTCTTTCCGAGAACCTGACCAGATGGCATTGCCCCCCAGCCTGCGGCTCTCCACTGTTCACGAGCCCAGCAGCACACTGGTGGTACTGGAATGGGGGCACTCGGAGCCTCCTATTGGGGTGCAAATTGTCGACTACCTCCTCCGTCAAGAGAAAGTCACTGACAGAATGGATCACTCCAAGGTGGAGACAGGTGAGTGGGGACTCCACTGGTTATCTCTAGGGAGAATGGGATGGAGATGTTGGAGGAGAGCCTCTGTCTCCCTCTTTGCAAGTGGGAACATATCCAATATCCTGTGAAAAAGAAAGAAGCAGCCCATCTCCTGCCCACCATGCTGCACAAGTGGCAGCTCCATGCCATGATGATGAGCCTTGCTAGAAAAGCAGTGGGTCCATCTCTGCATAAACTTCATGCGTGAGCCTTGGTCCCCCTCAACAGCGGGCAGCGTGCTAGCAGGCACAGACCTCAGCAGCTATCCACAGCCCTGGGGACACGTGTCACCACCTGCAGCACATCCTCCCCTCTCTCCCTAGAAACTGTGCTGAGCTTTGTGGATGATATCATCTCTGGTGCCAAGTCACCCTGCGCCATGCCGGCCCAAGTGCCTGACAGGCTGTCCTCCACCATCTCCCTCATCGTTCGCTGCCTGGAGCCTGACACCACCTACATGTGAGTTGCCTGCCCTGTGCCATGCTCATGGCAGCACTGTTGTTCTGATGCTCTTTTCTTTGCATGAGGTCTTGGGAGTCCAGAGCTTCACCTTTTCCTTCTCTGCCAGGTTCACACTCTGGGGAGTTGATAACACGGGAAGACGCTCCAGGTCCAGTGATGTGACAGTCAAGACCCCCTGCGCTGTGGTAGATGATGTAAAAGCTCAAGGTGAGATGGAGGGAAATGGCTGGACCAGCAACAGTGTGTTCCCCCTTCCAGCAATTCCCCGCACACATCTTGCATCCTAGCTGTAACATCTCCTTCACCCATGGTGGCCCAGGTGCTGCACTGTGGTATTCAGGATTGGTGTGGAGGGTGGCAGGAGGCACAGTTCCTCTGCAAATGCAGAGGCACTCTGTGCTTCTGGAAGGGTGAGAGGATGGGTGGAGAGGCAGGCATGCAGCACATACCAAAATAGCCAAGACAAGCTGCCTGTCCTGCCCAGAAAGCAACTGGTAGTGTAGGTGGTGGTTGCGCTCAAGAAACCCCAGTTTCATACCTTCTCAGAAATAAATGGTATTTCGTTCACTAACAGTGACTGATGACACTACATGTTTCTTTTCTTAATTGGACTGAACTATGGGAACCTAACCTGGCCTGAGTCTAGGGAATACCATCTACTCTGTTGCTCCTCCAGTAGGACTCTTTCTTGATATGACATTAACCGTAACTCAGAGGACAAACCTTGGCTTTGGTCTTGGCTCTAGAGCTGAGCTTTAGTCAGCTTTATTCATGGCATTCCTTGCAGCCCACTGAATACCTTTGTACTTCTGTGCAGAAATAGCAGACAAGATCTACAACCTCTTCAACGGCTACACCAGTGGTAAGGAGCAGCAAACAGCCTACAACACTCTGCTGGACCTGGGTTCCCCTAGCCTGCACAGAGTCCTTTACCACTACAACCAGCACTATGAGAGCTTTGGGGAGTTCACCTGGCGCTGTGAAGATGAGCTGGGGCCCAGGTAGGCTTGGAAGCTGGGTTAGCTAGGCAGGAAGGCTTGCCTGCCAACAGGCTTATCCCTTATAGATGTTGGTGACTACATCTACAGGAAGGTGACCCTGGCAAATCTCATGAATTTGATGATAGAGCTTAGAAACTCACAGTGGTGTTCCTGTTTCGTTGGATGCTGTGCATATGTTTGGCATCCAGCCATCTTCCTTGAAGGACCATAGACACAGGGCAAGTTGGAAGGCAGTAGAAACCATTATCAACCCATCATCCTTGACCATCCCACTAATCCTATATTGTCTCTCGACTTTTTCCTGGTTTGTTCATGCTGTGCAGGGTGGGAAGAGGAAGAGATTCTCTTCTTCCCTCAGTAGCTGCTGCTACAGGGAAAAATGCATGGAAAAAGTCTTGAAAAAATATTGCACAGCTGAGTGTGGTTGGAGTGTGCTAGAGAAGGGCCCCGGGCATTGATGCAATTGACGCACTGTTAGTTGTGGTCCAAAGCAGGCAGTGGATTGACCTTGGGTCTGAATTGCATGTGTTCCCTCCCTTTCGATCCATGTCTGTGGTTGTGTGGGATGATCTCATGGACATGAGTGTTTTGGTGCCCAGGCGGTGCTGAGCTGCCACAGCAGGTTTTGGAGGAGGTGGCCCTGATTGCTTCCTGGCTGAAACCATCCCTTCATGCCTAACTGAGAATCATGTCCTCTCCCTGGGCTCCTCCAGGACACTGCAGCCCCTCCAGTTGCCTGGGGATGGATTGCCTCATGTCCTGGGCTTGCAGAGACAACCAGATGTTCACTTCTCCCGTTATCCTTTGACATCTGCTTTTGTCTGCATGGTTTCCTAGTGATGTGGATGCTTCCAGTTGGTTTAACAAGCTCACTGTGAGGTTGTGTGGGCTGCAGTGGTGTTTCATAGCATCTGGCCTCCAAAGAGCCAGAACCTTGAGCCTATCCTAATTGAAGTAATCAGGATTACTTCAAGTGTATGTCAGCATTAGCTCCTATCTATGAAATGTATGGCCTCCACCTTACTCCCTGCTCCACACCTCCTCTTGCTGGTCTCACCAGTAGCTGTCTTCCAGCCCTGCTTCTCCGGGTGATCACTTGTGGATTTCTAGCAGAGGACTGGAGATCCTCTGCATACCGTCTCTGTCCTCCGACCTTCTGGTATTTGGTCAGAAAGACGCAACAAATAGCTGGTGGCTGTCATGCGCTTAGTGTCTTAGGCATATCTCCTAGTTCAGCTTTGGTGAGAAACTCCTAAGAGATCCTACACTCCCTGGGGAAAAGCTGGGATCCCTCCTTTTTCCCTTTTTCCCATTTATGTTCTAAGAAATGTGACCTCTTTGAGGCACACCCTCAAAGCTCAGTAGTGACATCCCTGTGCTTGGACTCTTGTTAAGGCTGAGGCTCCCACCAGCAGTCCTGCCTAGGGTTACCTCATTCCCATGACGCTGAATGGGATCATCAGGCTTGGACTTTCGTCTCACCTTTGTCTTGGGCCCAGCTGTGGTGATGCTGCACTTTCTCAATTTCCAGATGTGAAATCCAGCCCCGGTTTGCAAAGGACATCTGACATCTGTTGTGATGGTTTGCATGAGGAGCACATAAAATTCTTTATGTGACAGATTGGAGTCGTCGCACAGCCACTGCCATCACTGCGGCTGAGCATTACCATAGCTGCTCACTGCCTCAGTGAGGAGACCAAGGACCATACAGAACATAAGGTGGAAGCTGCCTTCTCCAGCCCCACAAGCCAGATGTGTATTGACATGGAGGAGCCAAAAATGCCACTGAATTGCCCAGATGTTAGCTTTGCTGTGTGAATCGACAAGCCAGAGGGTTAATTCCAGCCTCTGGAAATTCTGGAGTGCTTAGGATGGGATGACGCAAGTTTCTGATGAAGTGTTTGCAGCTCACACTACTTGGAAAGAGACATTTAGGCAGCTGCAATGGGTTCTGGTGATGACAAATCTTGGAAAGCAGACCTCCTGTTTGATCGTCTGCGAGGGCGAAGCATCCAGACTGGTGGTGACAGGACAAATCACTTGCAGATGACATTATTTAGCCAGCAGACAGAGTGTTTGTTTGACTGTTGCTGATGCTCCTTTGAAATCCTGAATGTAGACCCACACAAATGACTTTACCATGTCCCTCCTCCTCTACATGGCCATGCCACCTTCTGTCTCTGCTTGTTTGGGGTGCGCTCACCTCCCTTCTTGGAGACACTGGCTGCTGGAATGAAGGAAGTGAGGGTGTGTGCAGATAACTTGCTGGGGTTATAAAAGAGAGTTCTCTCTCCCAGTCCAAGAAGGGCTGCAAAAAGCCCTGGACTTGGCATAAGAAGAAATGGAGGGAAAGGCGAGTCATTTCTTAGCAAGTAATAAGTGGAAATGGGATTTGATGCAAAGCCTGGTGAAGTCTGGTGGTGTCTATGGGCTTTGAGCCAAAATCTGTGGGATCACATTCAACATTCCTGTGAGAGTACATGTGATGCTGGAGGAAGAGAAGCAGTCCCAGCACCTTGTCTAGCACCAGGACAAGTGAGAGCCCACGTACCTTCTCACGGCTGGAAGACCTGGGCAGCTCGGGTGGCTATCTGTGGAGTCAACACAGTACTAAGCACCTTCGCCTCTCTGCTGTAATCTGGAAGTGAGCACTGGGGCTTCAGATATCACATGGCTGCAGAGCTGGGTAACATACTGGTGGCTTCAGACTTGCCCCTTTGAGCTGCAGCCATATCCACAATGAATGTCTTGAGGGTTCCCTCTCTGGGAAAGTCAAGGTTGGCTCTGGCTGAGCCTGGGGTAAATTAATTCCTCTCCAAGCAGCTCTACCATGGTGCTACTGGCCTGGAGGAAGGTTTGGAGGGGATGTGGATGGTCCTCCGTGCTTGGTACGCGTACCGTTGAGCTGTCCAACTAGCCACAACACAGCCATGTGCTCCAGACGCGACTCCTGCTTATCCAAGTAGGAATGTGACAATGTGTTTTAAGAATGTGTTTTCCCTAGCATCATGATCTGTGCCTCCACTGCCTGTTCTGTGTTGAATAGATGCTGAGTGAAAGCTACCAAGGGGATGCATCTTCTCTGTCTGTACTAACCCACCAACTGACCTTGAAGCTGGCTAGAGAACTTATTCCAGCTCTCGAGACACTTAAAATTTTGTCTGGGTTTTCAGGCACATGTGCTACTCACCTTCAAGGCACTTGATCTGAATTCATTGCCTCCAGATTTGCCAGATTGCCTGGACATCACCCAAAGTGTTAGACAAGTTTAAAATCAACGTAACATGTTTTATCTTAACAAACCATTTTTCTTGATAATGGTATTAAAAGTACAATTTTAAGAGGAAGAATGTGAAAAGGAGAGAACACAATTTAGGTCATATTTGGCCAGGATCCTTTGCACCCTTCCAGTATCTCATTCAGCATGAGGGATTGGTAACTTAGCACTTTCTCGCTATCAGAACAAGCCCACACTGAGGCTGTGATGCCCTGGGGGTGCTGCGTGTCAGTCTTCTGCTGAAGCTGGATTCTTCCTGTACCTCCTCTCCCTCTGTCATACAACCTTCTTTTCTGGCTTCCTTGGCTGTGTTATGGCTCTTTATGAAGCGCTACTGCCATGAGCTGCTTTTCCTTGTTTTGCTCCCTGCAACTGGAAGATGCAAAATGCACATACAAAGAACTGGGGAGGTCTGCCATATCCCCTGCTCTCTCAGATCTTTTTGGATCAAACCTATGTTGTATGCTTCACTATGTTCCTTCTAGTTTACATGCTGTCCTGTGGGACACGTTTTCTAAACAGTTATTAAATATTACAGGTCATCTACCAGGAGTGTCAGTCATTGTATTTATATCTTGTGATGCTGCATCTTATGAGGATGATAGTTCTTATCTCACTTTCAGCCTCCCATAATGACTCCCACAAGCCAGGCTTGGCATTTTGACAAGGGAACAATGCTCCCAGCATACCTGCCTTTTCCCTGTCCTTCCTGCCATGTCACTGTCCTGCAGTATGCCATGAGTGATCAGCACAGTTCCCAAACATCACTTCATGAAGAGGGCACACCTGATGACACTGCCCTGGCCTGGCCACGCATGTCATGCCTGACACCTTTTAGCATTTCTCCACGTCTGCAGTGCTATTGGCTCCCACTTTCCCACCCTGTTATATTTGGGGTCCAGTAACTGCAGCAGTGACTGGTAATGCCATTTGGGTCATTGATGTCCATCCCAAGGAGTGTTGGGGGTTTCCCAGCTATACCTGTGACTGCCCCTCACTAAACCCAGCCTTGTTATGGGGATGATGCAGGGTGGAAGTACAGGGGTGTGAGTGCCAAGACCAGTGCTGCAGGTCCAGCACCACGATGCATGGGCATCTCTGACCACAGTAGGGGCTATTCTAATGCGCATTTAGGCTTGAAGTGGTGCTACAGATCTAGTGTGTCCCCCCAGCCATGCTGTCCTCCTTGGACAGTATTGGGCTCCACTCAGCTGCTGTCCATCCTGCCTGACTCTTCCGTTGTGTCTTCTCCCTCCAGGAGCTCTGGCAGTGTACTTAATGGTCTTTGGTTTTCTCTCCTCATATGATCCTCCTGCCCTTTCCACCATTCCCTGTGGTGTCTCCATCACCCCCGCTGCCCCTCGCTGTCTGTCCCCCATGGCATCTCCCCTTGCCCATCCTCACTGCAGGAAGGCTGGCCTCATCCTCTCACAGCTGGGGGACCTCAGCAGCTGGTGCAATGGCCTCCTGCAAGAGCCCAATATCAGTCTTCAGCGCTCGTCGCTCAAGTACCTCGCCTGCCGCTACAGCGAGATCAAACCCTATGGGCTTGACTGGTCAGAGCTCAGCCGGGACCTCAAGAAGACATGCGAGGAGCAAACACTGAGTGTCCTTTACAATGACTATGGTGACAAGGACTACTGAGGGTTGCAGGCTCCCACTCTCACACTGGCCTTCCCACGAGCATTTGTGAGGGTTTTATACAGGGACCCATGGGGGGAGGGTGTCGCTGATGTTTCTGGAGGCAAAAATTTGGACCAGGGAGTGAAACCAACTGCTCTGTGCAGGACTGACTCAGTATTAGTTTCTTCTTCAACTTGGCCAAAAGCCTTTCTAGTTAGAAGTCTTGTGGGACCCAGTTTTCTTGGTTTTGTTTTATTCATTTTGCCAAGAGGTTCCTCAGCATCAATGGAGAGGGGAGGTTGGGAGCACACAGCCTTCTTCTCCCACCCCATCCCTGCCCTGGCTGTGGAGACCGTTCCCAAGGGTGGGGGACATCTGTCACAGGAGAAACACAGTGATACAGGCATGATGGGAGAGCAAGGGATGCAGGGTTGGGAAATTGGAGACAGGGTATACAAGTCAAGTTGAAATGCTAATGGTTATAGCTGAGCAAAGCAGCCACTGGATGGCCCGGAGGATTGGGATGTTCGGGGGTTTTCTTGCAGTTGTAAAGCATGAGGTCTGTATGGGACCCAGCTGAGTGATGCTGACATTGCAGGGCAGGGCTGGCGTGGTGTCACCAGCTGGGGTGAGGAGAGAGGAGCATTGGTGAGCCCTTCTCAGGCTCTTCTGTCATGGTTAAAACCCACGTCATCACCAAGATGCAGAGTCCTCCAGAGCAAAAGCATCTTGCCCTCAGGGCCAGTGATCAACTGGACATTGTGAGCTTTCTTCTTGCGGGACCACATTCCTGGGAAGCCACTTTAAAAATACCTTCCTGGGTTTTTTTTACCCACTATAATAAAGACTTTGAAGCAATGTCAAACTACTGCTCAGGAGAGCCCCAGCCAACAGATCAGCAGTCAGATGGCACAGATGGAGCTGCTTTCTGCACCAGCTGCCCTGTAACTGTGGCATAGCCCAGGCTCTGCATGGTGAGGGGAGTGGGGTGTAGTGTACCCACCACAGTGGTGCAAGATGGTCCTGGAGGTCCTGGTCCCAGAGAGGGCTCAGTGACATAGCATGGCAGGCAGGCTTCTGGGGGTGTTGTTTGCCTGCGTTCAGGCTCACATCTGCAGCTCTCACCAGTGACTCTTTTCAAACCAGAGAACTGGGTTTGTCCTGGGACACTGGGCCTGGATCAGGGCAAAATGTTCTCCAAAACCCTTTTACCACTGGTGGTGTTAGAGGCAGCAAACAGCTTCCTTTTACTTCAGCTTCCAGCCTGGTTTGCAGAGGAGGCATCTCTGCACTTGCCAGCTGTGCACCTTTGATCTGGACAAGCCAGGAGCCCTACAGAGGGATTTTTATGATGCCTTTTCAGAGAGGAGTTTCCTTTTCAGTTTTTCAGTCCTTGCAGGAGAAGTCTTCAGCCTGTCTCTTGTGACTTTCTGCCTCATTCCTCCTTCTACCTGCTAAGGACATGGCTTGAACATTTGCATGGTGCTGAGAGGGAAGCAGCTGTGGTCCGTGGTCCACAGCTGGTCACAGCCAACAGTGCTGCATCACAGTAATTGCTCAACAGCAGTTCAGTATCTTCCTGCAGGCCCACACAGTGCTTTTCTCTTCCTTTCCATGGGCAGACCCCTCCTCCAGGGAGGGCTAGCCTGGATGGGGGAGCTGCTGGGAGCAGGTACCAGCAGTCAGTGTTACCTGTGTGTGTCGTTTCTGTAATGAATGTGTCTAGCAGGGGTCATCAGGCAAGCGCCTGCTCTTTTCAATGAAGTCTACTGGGTCCTTTTGGCTTCTTTTCATGTGTTTCTCCTTAAATTTTGATGTGCCTGATGCTGCCAAGGGCTTAGGGCTCAGAGCAAGACAAATGCCATCTCCATGCACAGGTATATGTGTGGATGCGATCTGTACTGAGCCATTGCTCCTTCTCCTTTCAGTCTCCAAGACACTTTGGTTTATCTTTTTGCTTCTCCTCTTTGAAAGGCACAAACAAATGCCATGAATCTTTTGAAACCTTTCCTCTGGCTCTTTTTCAGCAAGCAAATGTAAAACTACACTTCCTGTTCCCTCCCACCCCAGCAGCTTTAATAAAGAACTGGCAGGTAAGAGTGAGGAATTTTATTGGAGCTGAGGGACGAGGTCAAGAATCTTGCAAGAAAAAGACACCTTTATCAGTGACAAAAGTTACAACTGAGTAAAGCTGATTGGTGTTTCCTGTGAGGAAAAGAGCCCTGCGATAATTGAGGGTAATTTCTTCCTACAGGCTGCTGACTATGAAGCAAAATGAAGTATGAGGCTCCTCTCCCCTTGGTTTCCTTCCAAGGAGAGAACATGTGATTTTAATGAGGATGTATCTCTCATTAAATACTGTAATTGAGTTTTGTGCAGGAAGTGTGGGGGAATCTACATCAAACCATGGGGATTATTGGGAAAAATCCCTTGGGTTTAGTGCCCCATAGGCTTTCTCACTTGAGATGAACTGTTCATGTCCCGGATGACAGAAATCTTCTGTGTTGCCAATAGCTGAAAAACCTTCTCCTGCATTTCACCAGAGACGCCATCACCTCCCTGTTCCTCAGGCTGTAGATGAATGGGTTGAGCATGGGGATGAGCACAGCATAGAAGATGGAGGCCACCTTATCCAGGCTCCTGTGGCTAGATGGAGGTTGTAGGTACATGAAGAATGCTGTCCCAAAGTACATGGAAAGAGCCATCAAATGGGAGGTGCAGGTGTTGAAGGCTCTCGCTCTGCTCTGTGCTGAGCACATCCTCAGCACAGTGCGGATGATAGAGATGTAGGAGAGCAAAATGACCATGCTTGCACTCACCGAATTGATGCTGACTAAGGCAAAGATGATCATCTTGCTGCTGTTGGTGTCGGAGCACACGAGCTTTAGCACAGGGAAAAGGTCGCAGAAGAAGTGGTCGATTCGGTTGGGACCACAGAAGTAACCTCCAAACACGCACCATGTGTAGATGATGGCAGTGAGGAAGGCGAATAGGTAGGATGATGCTACCAGCTGCCAGCAGACACGACTGGACATGATGGTCACATAAAGCAGGGGCTGGCAGATAGCAAC